>CALNVZ010000218.1:37900482-37995212 GCA_940671915.1 Paracentrotus lividus | reverse complement strand
TGTATGGTATTTGTGCCAAAAAACCATATGAAATCCTATGGTATTTTGGCTGTATGTTACTGCTGTATGGTATTTTGTGTGGTATTTGTGACAAAAAACCATAGGAAATCATATGGTATTTTGGCTGTATGGTACTTCTGTATGGTATTTTGTGTTTTATTTGTGCCAAAAAACCATAGGAAAATCCTGTAGTATTTTGTATGGTACCGTTGCGTGGTACCACACGACATTTTTGTAAGGGTGGACGTTACAAAATTCACATTTTGGGCCAGATAATTCTAATGAAAGTACTCACACACTCCATTTTGGGTCTGTAGTTAGCCTATTATATTGGCTAAAACCTGAGGCACATAAAACTTGAAAACATGTAAACACTAATTAACTACAGCTTAATTAATGAAGACATTTTTTTGTAACAACCTACCCCGTATACGGGGTAGGTTGTTACACCATACAGGGTAAATTGTTACTATGTAAACATACGGGGTAATTTGTTAAAATGTGTAAATCTCTTATACCATACTTTTGTTTCATTTTTCCAGTTTCTTGGTATCGTTAACAGTAGATCAAGTAGAGCTCTAGCATAGACATGATAGACTAAAGTAATAATAGAAATATCAAAATATTAACCCCTGAAAATTGAAGCAAAATTACTTTACATGTGTAATGTAATTGGGGTAGATTGTTACACCGACATGAGGTAGGGTGTTTTAACAACCATACCCATGGGTGATTTTACAAATAAAATCAACTGTAGCAAAGCCATTAGGCAGAATTACAGGGCATGGCTCAGGGGTATATTAGTGACATACATGTACTATATTCACAATACCAGACTATCATCATGTGCCTTCAGTTGTAAGAACTACTACAAATTTTAATTTTTGTCAAAAATTCACTTGGAACTGTAAAAAATGGTTTTTGTTGATTTACTTTTTAATAAAACAACGGAGAAACCTCACGACCGGCAATACATCACAGCTATGTGTAGGCTGTATATAGATGCCAGTTAGCACGAACTCTCTTGTTCCAACTAAGCACACTGAGAACTGTAACAACTGACCCGTGTAACTTCCATACCCGGTCTCTCCTATTAACTGCACTAATTGTTGCTATGTCAGGCAAGCATTCAATGCCACATTGCACCCCTTCATTACAACAAATTGATCTGTACACGCTATTATGATCATATTAAAGGTATAAGCTTACTAAATATACAAACAATTGAGTTTACCCCCTCAAACACTCTTTTCACCATCACATTCTTTGGAATATCAACTATGACATCGGTTTTTTGTAATTTTCTCAGAGAAATTTCGGCATTAGATGCTCTCACGACGATAAATTTTCGTAAATAGTTCATATAAACAACAGATGGCGCTGACACCGGTCGCCGGTCATGACATGATTTGCTTCACGTAGCCCATATTACCTGCATGTACCCTATTCATATACCTCGTTCAAAATTATATTGTTTTAGTTCATGTAATGTATTATGTTAAATTTCATTGTACAGATTTTTTGTTGTTGCAAATGATCGGAGGTTGGGTAAAAATAAACAAAGAAAATAACAAATCTATTGACAGGTTTCAGTCCCAAATAGATAAGGGTCAAAAGGTACCTAGACAAGGGCCGAGCAAAACGAAAGAGCCCCAAGAAGACATCCTCACCTACCAACATTTCATTTTTTGGGGCCTTTGTACTTCTGTCTTCCCCTTAGTTATGAATTAATGAAAGGAATTTTAAAATTTCAGATACAAAAATGAACCCACAAACACAGTAGAGGTTAGAACAGTCTCACTTCAATATATACATCGTCTAACCCATCTGGTTGGTTGGTCAATTTCTTCCAATCTCCATCGCAAGAGATGGCCAAACGTCTTCTTTAGCACTGGATGCTTCCAACTATAGATTATGGGGTTAATGCTGCTGTTCCCACTCAGGGCAACGTAAGCAAAGAGGTCATAGCTAAGGGGCATGTGATGATACAGAATGGACACAGACGTGAAAGCTACTGCTATCAAGAATGCTAAGACGATGAGGACCATATTCTTTGTCACTTCGGTCTCAAGTTTGATCAACGGAATGGGTGCGTCAAACAACTTCTTCTTCGGCGCACGACTTTCGGTAGTGGATGTCTCCGAATTTTTCCCTGGATCTCCGACGCTTGTGCTTGTGCCTTGGACACTGGATACAGGATTGACGGGATATGTTATCCTTTCACTAAAGGAACTGCTGCAATGTGGTTTCTGCCCTGCTTTAGGATGATCCAAATTACTGGTACAAGAATCCTGAAGGCTACGTGCCCTCATCGGGATGTCTAATTGTTGCTCTATGGAGACTGCTTGGAGGAAGTCTTCATCTACACGAGCTCTGACATGTTGACCAGAACATCCTACATTTGACCCTGCTGCTCTCTGGCTTATGGACTGTCCATCCATATCCCCAAGCGATTGGCAAGGTGGGTTGATCCTCCTCGAGTGCGCTCGAACAACTCTCGCGATAAGCACATAAAACGCAATTGTGAATACGACGCATAATAGAAGAAAAAGACCAGCAATGACATCCAGAATCTGTCCGTGAATAGTGCAAAAAAGAGTGGTCCAAAGACCAGTCCGGGCTCTTCCTGTAACAACAAATGCGATCGTGATAGTGAGAGGAAATAGTACCCCGAATGAGGCCATGGCCATCGACCTGCGACGTGAAAAGATCTTCTTTTTGACGGGCAACGACTGAGTTAGGCAGATGTAGCGGTTAAAGGCAATGAGAGCCAATGTGAAGGCACTTGCTCCAAGTGTGACATACCCCATCACACCTGCGATACTGCACGCAAAGTGGAAGAATTTAGATTGCGCTCCTAACAGGGCGGCTATCTGTATCGGCAGGAGCAGGCACGTGCATAGATCAGTTACGGCAAGGAAGCCCACGAAACGGTTACTCGGTGAGTTAAATCTTCGAGATGCCGATATAGCAACGAGGACTAAGATATTACCAAATACACCGACACAGATGATGACACAGCATGCCACAACTGCCACAAGTCTCTTGGTAAAAGTTACTTCGATAATGGGCGGCAATACAGTTGTCTGTTCAAAGTCGGTAGACATAATTGGTAACTGAGATTTGTGTATCTGAAAAATAAAAGAAATGATGATAATTGAAATATACGAGTGGCATTCATCAGGCGGGAAATTTTTCTTTAGTATCCTTATCTACACTTAGGCTGTAATTATTTTCTTATTAATGCAATTGACCTTCCTCATAAATTCATGTCTTGAGTTGTTCTCATTGATACTGATGTAGCCAATGATTGAAACGCACTAAACAGAGTGAGTAAAAAAATAAATTAATAAAAAATAATTTTAAAAAATCCCATCATTTTGAATTTGTCTTGTTTGAAACAAAACCATTTCATATTTGGTTTCATTATATATCTTAGTAGAATCATCTTCCCAGCATTTGGATCTTTGCATGCATGACTGAGTAACAATCTTCAGAAGATGGTAAAATCTCACCTGCGCCAAATAGATGGATGAAGATTAAAACCTAAATATGTGTACACACATACACACACACACCCTCTCACTACACACCCACACGCACACACACTCACACACACACACCCACATATCCTCCGTCACGCACACTCACCCTTTGATGTATTGTTTACCAAGACCATCACTAAATGTTTGTAAGTGTGAGGGTGTGTCTTTGTGAGTGCACATAAATAATAAATTCCTAATTTGTTTACTAGCCTGGCTCAGCTGGGATATTACCGTCTTCTGCAGATTGTCTGTTATTCAGTCTTGCGTGCTAAAATCCAAATGAAAAGGGTACCAACATATGGTAGGAGGATGGGTCTACAACCAATGATTAAATATTCATACTGTTCCCAAGACAACTTCAAAAAGATATTTTTTTTTATTGACTCCTCTGTATATAGTTGAAAACTTTATTCGGTCCTTGCAAGATGTGTGGATGCAGTCTACTTCATATCACGAATCGGAAATTCATGTTTAATGCCTTTTTACTGTGGTGGACCTTTATGTACTGGTCAAAATATAGAACAAATTGAAAAGAATGATCTATTTTCCTGATTGTGCTGAAAAAAGCGTTATTTAAATCTAACATAACAAGAGTGTAAAGAATGTCGACAACATCGTTAGTCTAATGAGATCCAATGATACCTTTTTAGAATGATTGCAAATTTGTTACAGAGGCCATATGCGCCGGTTCTTAAACACACGATTTGAATGTGATTGATACATGTACGTTTACTAATCCTTTTGGCGAAAAACTGGATGATTACATAATGGTAAAAACGCTTTATGAAAGCTTCCAGATTTTTTTAATACCCCATTCGGCATATTTCAAATAGAATAACGCTCATGCAAATAACAGTTGACTTTTGTCAATTAAATTCAACAAAGATCATTAGAAAATAACGGTCACTGTTAAAAATAAATAAATAAAAACACATCTAAAATTAGATCGACCAAAATGAATATCAAATAAATCTCTGTGCAACAATATGGTGTCACCAAAGTCACCATTAACTGATAGAGTCTGATGTCAGAAAACGATTATGTTTTTAATTTCTCCTCCTAAAAGTTATGACAGGAGATGCAAATAAAGTTGAGCTATTACAGAATCGATGGGTTAGTTCTGATGCAAATTTTGTATCTCTCAAATAAATAATTGGAAGAGTAATAAAAGAACAATAATCTGTTACTCCAAATCAGAATATATCCGTGACTTTGCTGACAATATACATTTGCTGTAGAAATAAATATAATAAAAAAAAAGAAGAAAATATACAGTACATCATATTTTGTGGCTTATAGGTTCAATAGAGAACATCCAAAGATGTTGCTTAGCAGTACAAACGAAACTATAAAGCTCCATGAAATGTTTGATACTGAGAAGGCCCAGCTATATCACGCACCGTATGTCCACCTCCAAAGTCCAGTTTTCCATGCACATATTTAAATATTTATCAAAATAATTTATCAACATAATCATTTCAGTTATGATGGCATTTAACGAAAATATCCACAATAATAACCATTCAAAATAGCTTTGGATATTCACCTGATCATCAGTTAAAACGCTTAACATTAATTTTCTCCTCCCTTTTCCTGGAGGCCATGGTCAGTGATAAAATAATATTTAATATGGTGAAAATATAAATATTTTCAATGCAAATTTCACAAACAGAAAGGCGGTTTAATACGTACTTATTTCAATGTAGCATCTGCTTTGCTTTACCAGAGAGAAGAAATCTGACAATTGTCTCCGCAAAGACGTGAAAACAACTAGTCAACCAGTTTTGGTATATCCAATCGTAATAGCATACTCTTCATCCTTTAATTGAAAAAATTATTCATCATATTATCAACGTGCGACTGTACAAGAGTTCTTTTAAAGAGTTTGAGTCACTGCAATCCCAAAGGAAACATATAAGTATCGGTGGATGGTTAAACGAAGGAAGGAGTGCGAGAGGAAAATGTTTCGTTGTTCACGATCGTAATTGTCCTGATCTGGCTGTCAGGGGGATTGCTAATTACTTATAAAGCGCTCACGGGTGTCATCTTCAGATGTGTTTGCAGGAAAAGATAAAAACACCGTCAGAATTCTCTTCGTCTGATACACTTTTAAATGTGCAGAATTGTATACAACACAAAACAAAACAAAATCCGGGTCGGCTAAACCAATTAGGAGCTTCAAACACATGGAGAAACAACGAAATGCAAATTAATTCATGACGCTTCCAATTTGTAAAGAAGTACAAAAGAATACACAGGTCACGTATGTTCCTCGCCCATTGGTTGTGTGTTCTCTTGGAGGGGGACGCCATTGAATGGGCGGAGCTAATTCTATTGTTCAACGAAGCGTTCGTTGATTATTTCTTTTCGTGTGTCTCTCATGTTGTCAAAACGAGTTTGACAGGTAATGATTCTAAAATCCACCGAAATACTCCAAAATCGGCAAAACGGTGAATTTACACCTCTACTTTGTAAATTGTTGTATAAACAATTGGGAGATTTTTTGTTCAGTTTTATGCTTTTTGAAAGCGTCATCAAAATGATCATCAACATATAGAAAATATGAAAGCTTTTGTTAATCATACTTTTTTAAATATCTGGTAATTTTTTAATAGTTTAAAAATGTTACTATAATGTAAATTAGAAATTTTCTGAACTGATGCCGTTATTGGGTCTTTCGTTCTGGTTCAAATGACTTGGGGACAAGCAGTTGAAATCAGGTAAAAATCTTTATTTTTTTAAAAAATAAAGCCTTATTTTAGTAACATGCATATTTTATCGGCATGTTAATTGTTTATTTTTCATTTTGATTATAAAATCAATCAGTGAGATAAAAATTAGTAGTTTGGAAATACAGTGTATGTCTATTTTTCGTAGGATCAATGATGCTGAAAAGAGAAAACTGGGTTTATATTTCATGAAAAACGCTAGCATTTAAAATGCTAGCGTGTGGTGACGGGTTTATTGCCCTGTCCTGTCCACCCTGGAATCTCGTCCCATTCCGGTATTGCGTAATATTTTACACATACCATGATGACTTTACATTATAGGAACATTTTTAAACTAATGAAAAATTACCAGATATTAAAAAAATATGATTAACAAACACTTTCATATTTTCTATATTTTGATGATCATTTTGATGACGCTTTCATAAAGCATAAAACTGAACAAAATATCTCCCAATTGTTTGATGAATTGGTTTATTTGATACATCAATATCCAAAGGAGAGGTGTATATTCACCGTTTTGCCGGTTTTTGAGTATTTCAGTGGATTTTAGAATATTGCAGTCAGACTCATTTTACAGCATGGGAAAATCATGAAAAGAAGTTAACGAATGATTCGTTGCCCATAACAACTAGCTCCACCCACTTTGCCCACAAAGATCCGAGGACGAACATACGTGAGGTGCACTGTAGCCTTCGGTGGCGATCTGTGAGGCCGCCAGTTTCATAGGAATACTGAAAAGTGATTTGTGTTGAAAATAAATATTTTATTTGATCACAGAACATGGATATTAAACACATGACGGAATATACATCAAAACCCTTTCATGTCCTAAAATTGGGCGAAATATTGTATGCTAATAGTTGTAAAATATGAAATACCTCATAATTCGACAATTTTTAACTCAATATTTTACACATTTCTACAAACATCCACAGTACAAAAATTTACGATTAGTTTGTTGGAATATATTCATTAGCAATTTTATGTGTCACATATGCGGCCACATGCGGCCAGTCGAGCAATTTCAAGTCATATTTCAAGAAATATTGCAACATTTATTTTTGCTTTCCCCTGTGAAAGTGAGAGATACGTGTGCTCATACTATCCGACCTGAGGCAGCGAAAAGTAGGGGAGACCGGGTATGGACGTTACAACATTCACATTTTGGGCCAGATAATTCTAATGAAAGAACTCACGCACTCCATATTGGGTCTGTACTTAGCCTATTATGTTGGCTAAAACCTGAGGCATATAAAACTTGAAAACATGTAAACACTAATTAACTACAGCTTAATTAGCGAAGACATTTTTTTGTAACAACCTACCCCATATACGGGGTAGGTTGTTACACCATACGGGGTCAATTGTTACAATATGTAAACATACGGGGTAAGTTGACAATGTGTAAATCTCTTATAGCATACTTTAATTTAAACTTTCCAGTTTCTTGACATCGTTAACAGCAGATTAAGTAGAGCTCTAGAATAGACAAAAGTAATAATAGAAAAATAAAAATATTAACACCTGAAAATTGAGACAAAATGTAATTTTACATATGTAATGTAATTGGGGTAAGTTTGTTACAATCAACATGGGTAGGTTGTTGTAACGGGGTCTTCCCACGAGTCCTCGGTCCCACGAAGTCCTACGTCCCACGAGACTCGTTCCCACGAGTCCTACGTCCCACGAGGCCGAATATTTTCCCACGAGTCCTACGTCCCACGAGACCTACGTCCCACGAGTCCTACGTCCCACGAGGCCGAGTATTTTTCCCACGAGTCCTCGGGCCACGAGTCCTACGTCCAACGAGTCCTACTCCACGAGACCTACGTCCCACTAGTCCTACGTCCCACGAGGCCTACGTCCCACGAGTCCTCGGTACCACGAGGCCGATTTTCTCATATCGTATTTTCTTTTATCAGAATGTTTTTCAACCATCAATGAAACATTTTGTAAGCTGAATTATACAACATGAATTAATTTAGTTGTGGTTAATACCATAGGCACTAGCATGGCGAATAATGGTGGCATCTCATTTCGCGGAGGTGGGTTTGAGACTGATTTGGGACTATGTCTAAAGACGTCCCTAATCCTTCTCAGTAGTGACGGGTCCAGGATTACAGGAGGGGGGGGCTCAAAAATTTTCGGTTTAATAGTACGGTCAATGAGTGGTTTTTCATTATAGGGGCGCGTCCCCCCCCCCACCCCCAACCCCGGATCCGCCTCTGCGTCGCAGAGACGTCGCACAGTGGGCCAGGCGTCAGCAAAGTGCGCAAAACTGGTTTCTGGTCACCTAACCAATTTTGTTTTTTTTATATTCTCAGCAAAGATAGCAACCTCTAGAACATCTCCATAAAATATTTCATCATAAATTTGATTTTTAGTTGGTTATTTTTTTTGTGACGAAAATGACTTTTAGTGGTACACCATGTGTAAAGCATTTTCGTTATGATTTTTTACTAAATGGGTAGTTCAATATAAACCCTCCCAAAAAGTTTCGCAAGTGGACTTTGGGCCATGATAGCTTTTCAGGTACGCTTTAGTTATTCCTGATATTCATACCATTGGAAAGATAATCTATTCCCTTTTTATTGATATCCTATTTGTAATGATTTTGTCATGCTTCAATGCACATAATATCAAAATATGGAGAAAAGTAAAAAGTACAAATGTTGTAAAATGCACTTTTATTGATCACATTGAAGTTCCGCAACTTGAATTAGGTCCTGATAACTTTTGGGATATTTTTCTAATTTTTATTGAATTCTATACCATTGTTCAAGTTAATTTATTCCTCTCTTGATTCATACATTATTTGTCATGATGATGTCATGCTTGGGTCCACAGGAACCCTGAATACCACCTGAATGCATGGCAAAGCGAAAGATAATTTTCAGTTTAAATTTCTGTAACACTACTTTTAAGCTTGATACATTTTAATGTGGGCTTCAAGCATTTACATTTTCATAGCATCAAAAAGTTCATTTATTCTTCTTCTTATTGATGCCCTATTTGCAATAATAACATCATGTTTCAATGCACATAACCATGAATATAATTCAAAGTAAAAAGTGAAAAATAGCGAAATGCTTTGTTATTGCTGGCAACAGACAGTAATACTGACAATAGGCATTCAATTTGGAACATTTAACTTCGACTATCCTAACATTCAGGTGTTTCTGTGCATGCAAGAACAACACTCTCGTTACAATTAGGTGTCATTAAAAAGAGGAATAAATTTACTTGACAATGGGTATAAAATTCAATAAAATTAGAAAAATGCCCCAAAAAGCAATCAGGGCCTACATTCGGTGGCGGAACTTCACTTTGATGAATGTTATTTTGCAACATTTGACTTTTTACATTTCTCCATATTCTGATATTCTGTGCATTGAAGCATGACAAAATCATTACAAATAGGATATCAATAAAAAGGGGAATAAATTATCTTTCCAATGGTATGAAATCAGGAATAACTAAGGCGTACCTGAAAAGTTATCATGGCCCAAAGTCCACTTGCGAAACTTTTTGGGAGGGGTTTATTTAAAATTAAATTTGCTGTTTAAGAATGATCATTTTTAGTGCCATTGAATTTAAAGACAAATAATTAATTCACTGAAGTAATTTTGGGAAGAAACCACTAAATAATGGGGGGAAATTGCATTTCTTTATTCATACGCATAGATTTTCAAAAATTGCTGCCGATTGCTGCGCTAAAAATACAATGAGAGTCTTTGTTATAGTTTGCTTTACATCAATACCAAATTTAGCTGCAACCTCTTGCAACCTTCGGAGATATACCAATTTCCCATCCGCAGCGATAATGCGCACGTTATTGCGCACACAAAAGTCGCACCGTAAGTGGCGTAAATATTTCAAT
Source organism: Paracentrotus lividus (assembly GCA_940671915.1). Taxonomy (NCBI): domain Eukaryota; kingdom Metazoa; phylum Echinodermata; class Echinoidea; order Camarodonta; family Echinidae; genus Paracentrotus; species Paracentrotus lividus. Next base: position 37,985,055 of record CALNVZ010000218.1, on the reverse strand, counting down.
TGAAAGCCGAAAAACCAAAACAACCAAAACACATGAATACAATGATTTTCATGAAATACAGACATGTGTGCTTATGGGGGTGATATAATCCTTAGACTGTTACCCCCCCCAACCTATCAATTTCATGATTATCTGAATTGATCTTAATCTTGAAATAGTATTATGATATTTAATTTGGGGCTCACTTATGGGGGGGGGGGGTGCTGCATGGAAATGAAACATTTATGGATGTTCCCAACTTCATGAATCTGAATCTACATAAACCATGGACGTATAACTTTTTTCATGCTAACCATGGTGTAAGACGTGTCAAATGCCTTTGTAATTTTGGAGCAATAGGAAGCGTTAGTCGTACAATATATATATTTTGTATATATTTTGTTAAACAAAATTATCCCTTCATAGTTGGAAAAAGGTTTTATTCTAAAAATTGATGCCGGTAGGTTCATTAGAATTCCAGGTCTTCATAAATTGTATAGACATTTTGGGGCCTTCTTCCAGTATTTTTACATGGTCAAATGGTTGACAAAGATTGTGTTTAGAAATAGGAATAAACAACATTTTGGCCCCTGATAGTAATTTACTTTTAGAAGTAGCTTCTTAATAATAGATCCAATCATCTCCAATTCCAATCCTATTGTAGTTTTCTTCTTTTTGTCGATATTGTGTAGATAGAGGAAAGTTTCTTTATTCAAGGATTTAGATTTATAATCGTCTGAGTGGGTGGTGGTAAGTACCGTTATAGTATTGTATCTGATGCTGCTCATAAGTGCAACTTATTCACAATTTAAGGGTCTTTTTAAAAAGTTTTATTATGATATCTGTATTTTATTGTTGCGATTTGGAAAATAAAATACAATACAATACAATAAGTTCAATTAGGAAGGAATCGTAGATAAATAAATTGCAATAACTTTTTCGTCATAATCAAGAACAAATAGCCAAAACAAAATAATTTTGATGAATAGGCTACTGGTCTCATCAGGAAAACCGTATTTTTATAAATTAAAAAAAAAAAGAGACTCCCCTTTCATTAGTTTCTTAAAACACCATTAAAGTTAAAAAAATATATAAATCTCTCTCAAATAAAAAGGCATTTTTTCCTCGTCGCAGTAAAAACCCCAGTGTAAATGAAGTCAGAAATAATTTAAAAGATTACTTTTATATCATGTTAACAATGTTTCCGTGGTCTATAAACCCCTTACCTCACTTATGAAAATCAGGCCCGTAACCAGGGAGGGGGGGGGGTTTCGGGGGGTTCCAACGAACCCCCCCCCCGCTGGCGACCAGAGGTCCGCTTTAACCCATGCAAAAATGAATAAAAAATGGATAAAATGTTTTTTTTTTTTTTGCTTATCAATTTGTTTGGGCCGATGGACCTTAGCCTATCCCTATAGCTAATATATGGTACTTTATCGCGCGACCAGCGTGACGTGAAAAGTTTTGATGTACCTTTTTGCTCGCCCGACGTGACGTTAAAAATTGGGATGCACCTTAAAGTTTTTGTCCACTTTTGCAGATTTCGAACCCTCTCCGTAAAAATCCTTTACGGGCCTGAAAATAATATCAATTATGTAACTTTTACAAATAAATCCACTCTAACCAATCAGAAATGGGAATTTTAATGACGTCATAGACATTTGAAAATACTCTTATTTTCTAGCTGTCTGGTTTCAAATTATCACACAGCAGTTGCGTGTGTTTCTACCAATTTGCAATGGTTTCTACGGTTGGAGACAATGAATAAATTAATTGTTTATTTAACATCCCAACAGCGTAAAAATTCCTTTACGTTTGATGTTCATGTATATGGGATAGTATGAACCTTGATCGCTAAGGGCACTCCGGTGGTCTAGCGTTATGACAGTGGTCTAGCAATCCACAGGTCGTGGGTTCGAATCCCGCCGGGCAGCCTATGATTTTTTTCATAGCTGTCTGGTTTCAAATTTATCACACAGCAAGTTGCGTGTGTTTCTACCAATTTGCATGGTTTCTACGTTGGAGACAAATGAATAAATTCTACTCTTATGGTGTTTCTCATGTCTTGAAACACCCTATAACTCTCCTATCTCCCTGCACTAATCAAAGTAAATAAATATGCCTATGTGTTACTATTGATATTTGTCTTGTCCAATCAGAAAAAAGCATTTTAATGACGTCATAAGTTTTTGAAATTGTTCTCATCAAATTCTGCGGGTCTGAAACCATAAGAGGACTTCTCTTAAGAATTTAGTTATTCGTCTTCGGTGAGGAATTAGTTTTGTCGCACTTTTAGTTCATTCTGGCCCACTGTGCGTCGCCGCGACAATAAAAAAAAAAAAATACAAAAAATAAAAATTATAGGAGGCTCTCCGCGACGCGTCACTACTGAGAAGGATAAGGACGTCTTTAGACATAGTCCCAAATCAGTCTCAAACCCGCTTCCGCGAAATGAGATGCCACCATTATTCGCTCAGTGCCTATGGTATTAACCACAACTAAATTAATTCATGTTGTATAATTCAGCTTACAAAATGTTTCATTTATGTTGAAAAACATTCTGATAAAAGAAAATACGATATGAGAAAAACGGCCTCGTGGGACGAGGACTCGTGGGACGTAGGACTCTGGGACGTAGGTCTCGTGGGACGTAGGACTCGTGGGACGTAGGACTCGTGGGCCCGAGGACTCGTGGGACCGAGGACTCGTGGGAAAAATACTCGGCCTCGTGGGACGTAGGACTCGTGGGACGTAGGTCTCGTGGGACGTAGGACTCGTGGGAAAAATATTCGGCCCTCGTGGACGTAGGACTCGTGGGACCGAGGTTCGTGGGACGTAGGACTCGTGGGACCGAGGACTCGTGGACCCTCCCCGTTGTAACAACCTACCCCATGGGTGATTTTACACACAGAAATCAACTGTAGCACAGTCATTAGCAGAATTACAGGACATGGTAGGGGTATATTAGTGACATACATGTACTATATTTACAATACCAGACTATCATCATGTGCCTTCAGTTGTAAGAGCTATTACAAATTTCAATTTTTTGTCAAAAATTTACTTTAAACTGTAAAAAATGGTTTTTGTTGATTTACTTTTTAATAAAACAACGGAGAAACCTCACGACCGGCAGTTCATCACAGCTATGTGTAGGCTGTATATAACGATGCCAGTTTAGCACATCCTCTCTTGTTCCATCTTAGCACACTGAGAACTGTAACAACTGACCCGTGTAACTTCCATACCCGGTCTCCCCTAATTATCATTACAAAAGCATATTTCGTTTTGTAACTGGCCTGTAAGGGTGCTATCTCACTTCGCGGAGACGTCTCCGTGACAGAATAAAAATCCGTCTCCTTGCCGGATAAAAAGTATTAGAGACGTCTCCGAGACGTCTCCGCGACAATTTATGAAAAAAATCTGAAGTAGTCCCACATCCGTCTCCGAAAATCAGGAGACGTCTCCGAGACGTTTCGGAGACGAATTTGGGACTACTTCAAATTTTTTCCCATCAATTGTCACGGAGACGTCTCGGAGACGTCTCGGGGACGTCTCCTGAATATCGGAGACGGATTTGGGACTACTTCAGATTAAAAAAAATATAAATTGTCGCGCAAACGTCTCAGAGACGTCTCCTGATTATCGGAGACGGATTTGGGACTACTTCAGACCTTTTTCATAAATTGTTGCGGCGACGTCTCTAATACTTTTTATCCGTCGCGGAGACGGATTTTTATTCTGTCGAGGAGACGTCTCCGCGAAGTGAGATAGCTAGTTAGGCAGAAATCTTTTGTCTACATTTGCGAGAAAATCCCAATGAAACCATACAGCATATTTTATCCCCGCGGCATCACAGTCACATCAAAAGAGTTAGCTACATTGTTTCCCCATGTGTTTGAAGCTCCTTGGCTAAACACAGTGCCGCGCTAATGCTACAGTCACACAGACACTTACGTATAGATAGGTTTGTGTTGTTTTAATCTTATTTCATCTTCTTTTCTATCATTTCTTATGTATTTCTTTGTTTTACTGTATGAACTAAATTATCAATATTTCCACTGCTGACTATGACGGGTAGGCATCCATGGGGATCCGCAGAAAAGAATAGAATTTTTGGACGCAACCGGACGTAACTCAACGCAAGTGTCTGTGTGACTGTAGCATTAGTACGAACCGTCCAGTAATCACTGTTGTGCCTGAAGTTTTTCAGCTTGTTTGTGTCTACTAGCCCAGCATCATATTTCAAAATACCTAGATGTTGCATTGTCTACCACGCCCATATGAGTGCGACTTATTATATGCAAAGATGCGAACTGAAGCCATTAACTCGCATCTGAAGATGATATACTAGTACTACAATTATCAAAGTGTCCCCCGAGGATGGCGTAACATGTGAATGGAATGGAGAAACGTAGACCTAGGGTCATTATATCCCATTGTGGAAATGGCAATTATAGGTTATGTAAATGTAAATGTATATTATTTCATGACACACAACGATGTACTTGTAGCATTGTGTATTGTCCAGCCATTTCACACAATCAAATTAATAAACTTACAAGATACCCTTTATTGGCAGTGACAATGAATTTTGATTGAATGAAAATCTCATAGAGATTCGTTAAATACCTTTTATAGCGAATCCATACACGCAAAAGCCACTTATAATTTCGTTATGCCAATCTTATTAGGTCATGTAGATTAGCTGAAGCCATACAATGAAGACTTTTTAATACCGCTGAAGTGTTTGTCTTCATTTCTCCGAATGTTACATAAGAGAAAATTATTTCTTTCGAAGTTTGTCTATGAATATTACATTCTATTCCATTATTGACTAAAATAAGGCAACACGCGGATGGTTACAGATCTAATTAGTCTTTTAAAGCATTTTTTTTTTTATCATCGCACTCGAAATTTTTTTTTTGTTTAGGAGAGCTAATGCTGCTCTCTATAGTGTCCATTCTCACGGTCTGTCATTCGTAAACCTTGAGCTTTTGTTTGAGCTCTAACCAAAAGATTCATGTTTATAGGCGAGCGGAAACCTGATCATCCACACGAAATGACAATCCCATTAGATGACAGTCCCCGAAAGGGAATGGAGTGAAGTCCCTGCCCATAAGGAATTATTATTGCATATATTTCTTTATTCTTTACAAAGATTAATCACATTGCACCCAAGCATGGCAGAAAGCATTCTCAGTCAAAGATGCTCTTAAATTGGGAACATAGGGCAACAAGGGGAGGCCAAGTGGGACCGAGTCCCCCCCCCTGTACCCTGAACCCAAAATTTAGGGGGGGGGGGAGGGGAGGAGGTACATACATCTGAATTCCCCCAAGGTAATTGAATAACTGACCGAGTAAATGGAAGTCATCCCCCACACTACTGTAATGAGAATAAAGACAACATTTTTGATGGTCGAAATTTTTTACGCCCCCTTACCCTCCCCCATTGAGAGCAATTTCAATTTTGTACACCTAAGTGTGTACACAAATTTGAGGACCGCGTGTCCTAGAATTAAAATTCGGGTGCACAAAAATCTGTAATTCAAATTTTGCCCCCTCATGAAATACTGTATCCGCTTATTTACTAATCCTCAATTTGACATGAAAGCCTTTTCATAAAGTTTCTTTCTCTCAGATTAGCCCAAGGTGAGTATAAGTTCGAAGAATCCATTATAAATCTAATTTAAAAAAAAAATAAGATGGAAAAAGAACATTTTACATTCTTAATAAAAAAAATAAATCAACAACAATTACCCCAAAAATTAACGAACAGATATCTCGTTGATAATAAAGAACTTGCTTTGTTTATTTCTCTTTTCCCCTCACCCTTTCCATCATCGCTGCTGTTTCTCCGGAATCCACTTGGAAATCATATGGATTTGTCTGGTCTCAGGGGTGACCCTAAGGATTATGCCTTTGGGAATTCGAGCTCAGCTAACATCATCCTGAACCACAAAGGTCTAGTCCGACTGATGTCCAAGCCTTTCCTACAGAGTAGCACCTGCAAGATCAAGATACGTTACTTCCCTTTTGACCATCAGGTTTGCCATCTCAAGTACGGCTCCTGGACATACACGCAAGAGTACGTGGACCTGATCAACTCAACGCAAACACCGGACTTTTCTGATTACCTCTTCAACGAGCAATGGGATATCTTGTAAGTACAGAGGGAGTTTCACCAAGCTGTTCGGAAGTTACGAATGACTTTTTCAAACGACTGGAACATGTTCTAATGTGCTATACCAATGAGATGCTTAATATTATTTCTCGCAAGACAGGTCAGTCGTTCGTAAAGTATTTCGTAACTTACAAAGGACTTGGTGAACACATCCCAGGATCATTGGCCCATGATGACAGGACAGTCTACCCTGATGAAAGGCAGTTATTTTAGTGAAGAGTTGTCCTCAATTGCTTTTCCCACTTTTTGTAGTTGTTGTGGGGCTATTTGTCCTACAACGAGGGATGTTATCCCGATGTCATCGACTGGGGTAATCATGGTAATTGTACGAGGGTAACGTAGTTTTCAACGGGGTAGTAGTTCGAATGATTTTATTGTCACATTTTTAGGCTGCATGTTTTATTTTTTCTGTAGGATATGCGTAATCTTTCATTGATTATTCGTAACATTATATTGAAAAATATACGACCTGTGCCAAGTGGCATATCGAATGATTTTTTATTTAAATCCCAGATCAATCTCATTCTCATTATCCCTCAATTGGTTCCCAATCGTTCCATCATCTGTTCTATCTTCTACCTCTCTTCATCTGATTTGTCTTCCTCTTCTTCTCTTTTGTACTCTTTTGTGCTGTTTTTTTTTTTTTAACTCTCACAATTCCCATTGCTTCCCTCTATCTATCCCTTTCTCGTCTTTCGGTCGTTCTGTTTGACACTACTCCCTCCTTCTATCAAACTCTGTCTCTATCTCTCTCATTTCTCTTTCAATCTCCGTAACATCTCTCTTTGTCTCTTTACATCTATTTCTCTCTCGTCTACCTCTCCAAAATAATCTTACTATTTCATTCTCCCTCAGGGGTGCCTACTTCAAGCGCAACGTCGAATGGTACGAGTGCTGTCCCGACCGGTACGTTGACATCACCATGTACCTGAGTCTCCGTCGCAAACCTCTTTATTACCTATACAAGCTCGTCATGCCTATCGTTCTCCTATCCGCTCTCTCTATGGTTGGGTTCCTCATGCCCTACAACGTCGGTGTCATCAAGGCCAGTCTCAGCGTCACACTGACGTTGTCAATGACGGTGTTCCTACTCCTAGTCGCCGAGACCATACCACGGACCTCGGACAGCATGCCGCTTATTAGTAAGTATAATACCACAGTGGCGGACGCAGACCGGAGTCACACAATTGAAGTACTGGGCCCATGCGTAAACATAATAGAGCCGCTTTTGTCCCCAGACAATTGGGCCCCCGAAATGCATTCAATTCGATTTTCTTGGATCCGCGCCTGTACCATGCTGCACTGAGGTACATAAAAATGGTGTATCCAGCAATGCAAAAGATGTAGGCTTAATAAAGGGATTTAGTAATCTGCTAAAACAGTGTAAAATGAGTTAAATCCTATTGCTCTCACTGTAAAATCAAAATTTTGAAAGTTTCAGAGCAAATGGAAGTCATTTAATATCTTTACACATTGAAAACAAGGCTATTTCAATAAATTTCGATTTGAACTAACGTTCAATGATACTACATCCCTTTTATTTTTCCCCGTGGAGGTAATTTTGAAATCGCGTCAACCCTTTTTTGTTGGTCATTAGTCGGCATCTTCGTCATTATTATCTATTTTTCAATAAAGAATACAATTGGAACGATATCCTTGGTTTTCTGTTTTCACATTGCAGGAAATTACCTAAATTCCATGAAATCTGGACCATTCACAGCTACCTTTGTGGAAATGGAACATTGAAGGCAGTTCAGAAAATCCGAAAATTATGATGTACACAATGTTAAAACGTAAACAAAAAAGTTTCAATGTTCATGAGCCTTAAAAATTATTTGAATAATTTTTGAGCTCACATATTTTCAGATTATGCTTTGTGCTCGACTTACTTATTTTACGCTTTCTCTGTTATTTTCTAAAGTGTGTTCCAACTTTGAAGATTTCTTTTATTAACACTGGACCTCTTTAGAAATGCCAGTTCTGGTAAAGGTCATGGATACACCAAGATAATATACACTGCCCTCCAAAAGTTTGGGTACACCTGATGTGAACTCTGATTTGGATCATTTTGAGGCATTTTATGTCCAGTCTTCCAGTCCAAATAATGTTTAAGTACAAAAAAAAAAAGAAAAAAAAAAGAGAATACATTATGCAACCAATATACTTCACGATTGCCACGCCAAGTCTCCTTGGAATTTAGAAACCCAAAAATATGCAAAAAGTGCCAAAACGTGGTTTTGCACTCATTCATTCAATTATTGAAAAAAGAAGATATCTCGGCTAATAATGGTCCGATCAATGTAAAATTTTGCATGGATGTTGAGGCAAATGTAAAATATAACCCTGTACTCTTTGTCTTTATTTTGAGACAACACTTTATTTATTATGCAAATTTATGCAAATTAAAGGTCTTTTTTTTAAAATTTGTCAATACGTTATTTTAAAAATTGCTATGAAGCCCATTTTTTTGTTAAAAGTTGCTGAGTATAATACTTAACAAAATTATCATTAAAAAGTTGGATTTTCTCATGAATTCCTTTGTATTCTTTTGTTTTATTACTTTTTTATTGTTTTCAATTGTTTTTATTTTTATGTATTTCACAATGTTTTGGCTTTTTTATGTTTGTGAAATGTACCTTGATTGATTTCAAGATATCCTGGATGATGCTTAAAGCCTTTTAGATGCAATTAAGAGTGTTGTTGAGCAATTCAGGTGAATGGTGCATTCAGTACACAAATGGGCATTGATTAATAGAACTTTCCTAATTACACGTCGAAAAATTGGTTCCTTACTTAATAAGTTTTTATTATAAAGATTGAATTATGACTCTCCTGACTGGGGGAGGGGTCTCGGCCAATTTAACCAACTATAACACATCCACGACTGCTGTGCAACCGCTGCCAACCCCAAATATGCCTTTTGGTGGCATTTTCCTTTAAAGCGCAGTGCAACTATTGTTCTAAGAACACTGCCAATTGTGTTGTTAGGTGATAGACCTAAATAGAATGTAAGATAATATTCTGCTTTCATTTCAGAAACAGAAAAGAGCCAAAAACATTAATAAATTCATAAAAATAAAAATAAGCGAAGACAATAGAAAGTGATAAAACAAAAGAATACAAAGGAATTTATGAGAAAGTCTAAGTTTTTAATCAAAATGATGTTGAATATTACACTAAGCAACTTTAAACAAAAATTTGGGCTTCATAGCAATTTTTAAAACAAAATATTGATAAGTTTCTAAAAATAGGCCATTAATTTGCATAAATTTGCATAATTAATAAAGTTTTGTCTCAAAATACCAACAAACAGTACAGGGTTATATTTTACATATGCCTCAACATCCATACAAAATTTTACATTGATCGGACCATTATTAGCCGATAATAATATCGGCTAATAATGGTCCGATCAATGTAAAATTTTGTCAATAATTGAATAAATTAGTACAAAATCACGTTTTTGCACTTTTTTGCATATTAGTGAGTAATTTCTAAATTCCAAGGAGACGTGGCTTGGTAATCGTGAAGTATATTGGTTGCATAATCTATTTTTGGTACTTAAACATCATTTGGACTGAAATACTGGACAAAAAATGCCTCAAAATGATCAAAAATTTAGCTAACATCAGGTGTACCCAAACTTTGGGAGAGCAGTGTATCCAAATCGATTATTTTTAATTTTTTAAAATATTTTTTAAAAATTATGTAAGTGTATGCCTTATCGACATAAATTTAATGAGAGAAGAATTTGAAAGGTTTAACCCTCTGAATTTTACGAATATTATACCTAACCCTTGACGGTCTGTCCTGTCTCTGCAGTTTATTCTCAAAAGGATACATGCAGATAAGCATCCGACATTTGAAAAATTTGTGTCCATAGCAACAACAATTACCATAACCTAGGATAAACTCAGGTTGTTGACCCGATTGATATCGTTTTCCTCAAAGAGGAATTATGACGGTGTAATTAAAATCACATACGTCTTTTTCCCATTAAAAAGTCTTGGGTTTCCATGGAAATGGCCGAAGACGTCAGGTAATCCATAACAGCTAGGAGCAGATGCGCTCGAAACCTTTGTTGTAAATGGATAAGTCAAACTCAGTATTTATACAAAGTATTTATACTGTAAACTGCAGCGGTGAAGTTGGGGGACTTACCTACCCCTCTTCATCACCTTAAATTTGGCGACACTGCCATATTTATATGAAGCAATAAAGGGCCAGTCCCAAAAGAGGCGATATTTGTTGCGACAACTGGCGAATTTGCTATTGTGTGTATGGGAGCAAGTTTTGCAACCTAGCGTAGATGATATCGTAGGTTATTCTTTAATCGCCGTTTTTCAGTTGATCTGTTTACGATTCTGAGATTCTGAGATTGTCTCGGCTCCTGTGGGACAGGCCCTTTAATGGTAGAATTTGCCATGTTCTGCTGTATGTCTAGTCTAGGTTTCAAGAATGGAAGGGTTATCTAAAGGGGCTGTCCCACTGGAGGCGATCGTTGTTGCGACAACTGGCGATCTTGCTGTTGTAAGTGTGGTAGCAAGTTGTTGTTGTAGCCTAGCTTTAGATAGAATCGTATGTATGTTTATAATCGCCTTTAAAAAAAAACTTATTAATAACAAATATCATTTAATTGAGTTTGTCATCAAAACAAAAATTGTTTTAGTGTGTATATTCAACCTGTGAAATATTTGTTTTCATTTATTCTTGCGCTGTGCAGCCGAGTATTACATAATCATCATGGTCCTGATTGCCGTGTCGACTGCCATGAACATCGCTGTCCTCAACATCTTCCACCGAGGTGAGACGGGCAAGCATGAGGTTCCTGGGTGGCTCAGGAAGCTGGTGCTCTTTTACGCTGCTCGAGTCATGTGCATGGGGTTCGTGGTCAATTATTGGAAAGAAATGATGTCGGCTCAAAAACAGAATTCTATGGATCCAGATCGATTGGCCATGCTGAAGAAACAACGGTTTTTTGCTGCAAGGTAGATACTTTCAATAAGAAGTTTGGGATCCATGCTTCTATCTACAAATACTTGAATATCGTTTTTGTTTTATTTTGTTTTATTTGTTTTACTTAATTTATTTATTTATATATATATTTTTTTGCAACCAGAAATCCACAATCTCATCTTATTGTTTTGAGAAAGTAAGCTGAAAATGAGAGAAATATATACATAAAGGATTGAAAAGATTTATGAGAGGATGACGAAGATATAAATCAATCAAGTTTTGATTCAGTGACGTCAATTTAAAGCTCTTCTTCCGTATTTTGTGTAATATTTGTTAAATTCCATATCCTCCTTTCGTTTTCAAAGAAGATTCATTTAGAGGGTACACTGTAAAAAAAAAATATTGGTATTTGTACAGCAAATCTGCTGTCAGCAGAGTCGCCATAAAAAATGTAATTTAAAAAACAATTTTGTTGTAAATTTCTCCTGCAAATAATTACGTGAGAAATACAAAATACACTGTCGCTCATAAAGGTCGGATATTTTCTGTGTGCTCCAGCAACATCTTTTTGCTTCGGCTTTAATTTCTTAAAATTATTTGTCCCCGCTTAAACTTTTTGGGACTCTTGACATATCTTGGATGTTCCCCAACCCTTCCCGGGGGATGAAAAATAAAATATTGTTTGTCAACCCATACAATGCCCATTTTTGTCATTTTTTCTTTTTTTTGCCCCCTTTATTGTTAACCCGTCCAACCCCCGCGAAACGCGCCTGAAATACAGGGCTATTGTTGTTCTTTACATTAAATCAATGTTTAATGTCACAGGCTTGGGTCTCTTGTCGAGGGGAGGGGATGAGGTAAAAACTGAGATTGGTAAAAAATTGAAATATTATATCCGACCTTTATGGTCAAAACAAAGGAAATAAAAATAAAAAAAACAGTCATGAACCCTTAATTATTATTGTTTTCCCTAAATTTTTAATTTAACCTCAATGACAAGGTTGTAAATGATAACCATAATCTATTTTTCATTATGATTTATGTTTAGCTGAGATTCTACCATACACATTTTGAAAGACAGAAATTTCCATGTTTAAAAAAAATGAATAAATGAATTTTGAACCCTAATCAAAATAAATTTTGACCCTCCCCCTAGACAATAAATCTAACTCTATGACCATAAACCTAGGTTTAACTTAGAGAACAATAACAACACTATACTTCACATGTGTTTCTTTGGGGTAGGACAAAGGGGGCCTTGGTCAGCAGAGTGAACACATAAGGGCCCCCAAAATGTGAAAAAACGGCAAAAATGGGCATTGTGGGGGTGGGGGTGACAAACAGTTTTTATTTTTCTATACCTGGGAATAGCTGGGGGAATGTCCAAAACATAGCAAGGGTATCGAAAACTGAAAGCAGGGACAAACAAATTCTAGAAATTGAAGCCGGAGCAAAGTGATGTGGCTCGACCGCATAAAAAATATCCAACCTTTATGAGCAACAGTGTATATACACGAGGAGTAACACATTTGTTCCGTTTTAACCAAATATAATAAGCTATAGAACTCTAATTATTTTTTTTCTTCTCTTTCATTAATTATTAGAGGAGAAATTTACAACAAAACTGTTATTTTAAATTACATTTTTGTATGGCGACTCTGCTGACATCAATTTTCTGTATTTATTTTTTTAAACAGTGTATTACGTCCATATGTGGAACGAATAAGACATTATAAAAATGCTAAATATCATTATTTTGCAGATATGGTGTTTCATACACGCCACTGGTAGCCAATGATGGCTCTGGGGGCGGTGGCCAGTCCAACAAGCAAGCCAAGAGTAGCTTTAGCGGTGGCCATGATGATGACGAGAATGATGAATGGGCAAAGTTCGAAGAAAACCTCTCTGAGACCGGCGACCACCGACTCTCGCAACTCGAAGTTGGCGTCGACAACATCCTAAAGAACATGCGGACGATGAAGCGACGGATAGACCGTAAACAGCGGATTCAACGAGAATGGGCCCTCTTCGCCACGGTAATTGACCGTCTGCTCTTCTGTATTTACGCCTGCTTTACGATCTCCATGTCCGTGGTCGTGCTCCGAATCACACCGGCACAGCAGGAGCATGGTCTATAATAGACATTTAAAGCAAACTTCAAGAAGTTCACCAAACCGCTATGAAACTACGCTACAAATCTTGGTCTGACTTTTGTGTTCAGGCACCTGACCTGTCGGTTGCTTCGGCCTGTGATTATAATGCATGGAACGAAATAGAGAGCACATGTTACCAAAATGCGCTTGCTAAAATTGTTCCCTTAACTTTTAACCTTAACCAAGTTAATCCTCTGCAAACCCGTTCAATTATACGATCTGACTTTTGAATGTAGATCTTTGATCTAATGGTCACCACCAGATGTGTTTGCCCCGCAGCCTGCAGGCGCGGATCCAAGAAAATCGAATTGAATGCATTTCGGGGTCCAATTGTCTGGGGACAAAAGCGGCTCTATTATGTTTACGCATGGGCCCGGTAAGTTCATTGTGTGACTCCTGTCTGCGTCCGCTATTGGCCTGCGTCGGGCGGCTACCACCGAACTCATGCGATTCCTTTCGTTTCCACAATTGGACTATATGTAGTATACGGCTTCTTCCCTCCTCTGTGCCTGAAAAAAAAATAAGTAAAACAATACAAAGCAAACAAATGGGGAAAACAACAAGTGAACCTCTCTAGCAGAATTCGACAGAGACGACACGCGACCAGCTATAAGATTAGATAACCAACTAAGATCAGGCGCGGATCCAAGAAAATCGAATTGAATGCATTTCGGGGGCATAATTTTCTGGGGACAATAGCGGCCCTATTATGTTTACGCATGGGCCCGGTAAGTTTATTGTGTGACTCCGGTCTGCGTCCGCTTTTGAAGATCTTCAAAGAATCGCTATTGGCCTAATTGATTTGGCGTCCACTGGAGCACTGACAAGACGCAAATAAAGTGATTTCGGCATTGTTCTGCGTCACACAAGGAAAAGTTTTGCGAACGCTCCTTTCCTCGGAAAATCCGTGTCCATTGTTATTATGTGGCTTCATATTATTCTTAGCAATTCCTGTCAACTTGCGCGCTTCTGTGATTGTGTCCTCTGCCATGTCAGCACGTTCAGCATGCTTTCCGGAAGATTCATCAAACATACTGGAATCTGGATGTACAGTTAAATAATGACCTGCCGATGTCCTCAGGATAATGCAGAGAATTAGTAACATTGATTTAAAGTATTCAATTTGCAGACTCGCCATGCTAAGCCTTGATTAGAATACCATCATTGATCTTGGTCGTACTATTCTGAGTTATTTGCATTAACTCTATCATTAATAACTGAAATTTCGGAAAAGTGAGCCAATATAATTTTCGTATAATTGTTTCTTTAATATCAAAAGCCTATTGATTGTAAACGCAATTAATGAGACTGACTGATAGGCAAGTTCTCGTTCCGTTATGGTGGTTTCTCACTTGCCATGAGGCGGATTTGAGACGGTTTTGAAACTTGTCGTGGAGACTTCTCTGAGATGTCCGTGAGACGTCTCCGAGACGTCTTCTGAGTCTCTGCGACGTTTCATGAGTCTCCGTGACGTCTCTTGCTTGAACCTATGATATTTTTTTATTCGATCGCAGGAGACGTCTCGAGACGACGAAAAAAAGTATTGGAGACGTGAGAAGTGAGATACCACCATTAGGTAATCCGTGAAGGGAAAATATCCTTATTCTTCCATTAATTTGATAGAACGGCTATTGGTACACGCAGTATAGAAATACGCAAAGCGGGCTCACTGACGTTAACTCAGTTTAGTGACGTGTTATTCACGCACTAGAAATGTATGTTGAGGCTGCTTTTGGCTATTAAAGGAAGTTCACCTGGAATTTTATTGGGCTTAAAAAATGAAGAAAAATAATAGAAAAATATTAGTGAAAGTTTGAAAAAAATCGACCAAAAAATAGCGAAGTTATGAATATGTAAAGTTTTGATTCTGTGACGTCACGTGCGAGCAGCTCCCATTGGTTGTGTATGTAAATTCCATAAATTTGTATTTTGTCTGATGATCTTGATAAAGGAATGGGTCAATTGATATAGTCATGTATATGAACATATGTTTGATGGTATATCGACGCACAGGTGACATAATTATTTTCTTCTGAAAAAAAAGACATTTATGGAATTTACGCTACATAACACATAGGAGACTGCTCGCATGTGACGTCACAGAACAAAACTTTGAATATATCATATCTCATCATATTTGGTCGATCCCGAAACCTTCATCACATTTTTCTTTTATTTCTACATTTTAAGACCAATAAAATTCCAGGTGAACTTCCCCTTTAATGAAGTTAAAGTATAATTTTTTCAAAATCAACTTATCACATAGTTTTAGCGCACGACAGACGGGAGAAGTCAACCAAATCAATTACATTAGGCGATTCTCTCTCTGCTGCGAACGCTGCGAACGAGGGAATATAAAATATAATTTTCGGGGAGGGGAGAGGCGGGCTAAAGAACATAGAACATCCCCTTGTTGACCGTTTATTTCACTCATGATTGCATAAACATATAAAGACTTACATAATTTAAATTATCTAAATATTGATCTATTTAGAGCTCTCTTTGTTTCACCTTTAAATAAAAAGAATTCTTGCACGCATGCTACAATCATGATTCATTCGGCTTGGTAAAAAGTTCTCAGTATACAATGGATTAAAATAAGAAAATGTGGAGACCTCCTTCACACTGACGCAAATACTGGATATGAAAGAGAATTAAAACAAAATTGATGAAAAATGTAAATCTTTGCAAAAATCATTTTCAAGGTGAGGTTTGTAATCATGCATGTACCCGAAAAATAGTTATGAAAATGATTCATTTGCTTTGAGATGTCGGCAATTCAATTTCAAGCTCATTTACTTTTCCCCCTAATCTTGTTATCATATTTATTATTTTTATTTATTTAATTAATTAAATTTTTTTTTTTTTGGGGGGGGGGTTGCTTGTTTTTTTCTACTCTTCTTGTTTGAATATTTTTGTCATTTTAAACAAAACTCTTGAAAAATTATGTTTCATAATAATATATGAGCTCGCGACACAAGATGTTGGTATAATGTCAGGGGCACATTTTAGTCTCTATTTCATTTTGGGACATTTCTTCAGATATATTTGACTTCATATTTATTTTCGTATTCGGGTGACAGATGACAGAGAGAGAAAGAGAGAAAGAAAGATAGGTAAATATAGAGCAAGAGTAAGTGGGAGCGAATTGGCGATGAGAGAAGAAATTTCGGAAACAATTGCCAGAGAGAGGCAGGGAGAGAGAAAAATTAGCAAGGGCGAAAGATGCAAAAGAAAATAAAGCATACATGCACTGATATCATATATAAATGTTAAACCATCCTTACAAATTTGTTCTGAACACCTACCCCTTAGGGATTAAACCCTTGGATTACCGACCACTAAACCTAACTGCCATCTTTTGTTCAAGACTGTTACCAGGTATTGCCTGATAGTTATATAATTGTTCAAAGATTTCGTGAATTTTAGATTGTTCTCTCAATGTAATGATTTTAAGGGCAAAACTTGTTTCCCGTATTTTTTTTTTCTATGTTTGCATTCCGTTGACACCCGTGACACCCTTGACATTTCTTGACACCCTTGATAACAACGACCCCCAGGACTTCTTAAAACTAGCTCTTTTGCCAAACCCTGATCTTACACTACAAGACTCCAGTATCCTAACGACCATTGCCCTTCAATTTATCCTCAAAATTCATACTATACGTGCTACCACAATCCAGTTGTGATAAGAGCAAGCCTACTACAGGAGGATCTCCAACCATAAATGGAGGAAGAATAAGAAGAAGAAGAAGTTGATGCAAATCCGGGAGATGAGACTGTATCCATCTTTATTTGTATCTTCTAATCTTTGACAGAGTATTCCCCGATATTTCAATATTGAGTTTTCGGATTGTGTAGAAGTACCACCTGGGGGGCTTTTCATCAAAGGACCTGTCGGACGTTTCATCCGACAAACAGTTTCAAGCTACTGAAATGCTTGCATCTGATTGGCTGAGAGCGAATTTGTTGAATAAAATATCCGACAAGCCCTTTGATGAAATGCCCCCCTGAAGGAGGTTGAGAGGTAAAGAATAGAAATTGCTGTCTAAATAGTTATAGTGATAATGGTGCCTTCTTCACGCGTGACGCTCAAAGCTCTTCTACCTCCTGGTACTAGTTTTGAGAACTTGAAATGCCTCGTCTCGGCCAACCGGTCGACTGCATAAAATCGAGGAGAATTTTTAAGAGTCACGCTTAAAGAAGTCACCATTATTATATATAATAATCATTTGTGAAAAATTTCCATTCCCTACCTCAGTCTCCTTCAGGTGGCTTGTCGACACGATTCGAAAAACTTCTAACGGTATATATATAGTGCTCCACGCAGATACGATGTCAAAATGCAAGCTAGTTATGGGCAATAAAATTATTGAAGAAGGATAAGAAGGACTGATTTTGTCATTACGTAGGCCTACAATGTTTACTAAAAATTTCTCTAATCTCCACAGTTTTAGTGCTCAATAAAATCAAAAGTGTATAATGAATACTTGCTGTATGATAATTTCTGCGTTTATTGTTAAAAATAAAAAAAATTTTATTGAATTTTTTATTGTTATAATCTTAATAGCGTGAACTTGTTCTTGCGTGCTTCTGAGATAAGTGACTTTTAATATTACTCTATTGGTTATATCTGCTCCCTGGTACCCGTTATGCATATTGAACGTAATAATGACATTACGAAAGGTGGTATCCTGCCATGGGTAATTCCTCTCTTGCTATCTAGATCGCTAGCATTTGCTGCTACTATACAGTCTGTGTCAAAAAAATGGTACAGTCGGAAAAAAAGTTATTTACAGGCGCGGACTCCAGGGGGGGGGGCTAAAGGTGCTAGAGCATCCCGTAAATTGGAAATGAGCATACCTTTTGTACATAGACCTTTTTTAAGGCACCCCGTAACCTTTTTTTTTTTTTTTTTTTTGTAGCTACCTTTTGGCACCCCTTAAAGTCCGTCTCTGATCCGCGCCTGATTTAGGTTGTGAAATATTTTCAAATAATGTGTGTTTGTGGTACCAAAATAAAGCCAAAATATTTTCCTTGCTGATGCGCTTTGTTCTGTATAATTTGCTTTCTTAAAACAAAAGTTAGGCCCTATGCTAAATTTTGTGCGACGAGGAACAAATCGAAATTAAACACTTTATGGCCATTATGCGAAACCTGTACACAAAGGCATGGGACGGCGTGCGAAAAAGGGATTTTTCTTGATTGTAGAAAACTAGTCATATTTCAAAAATTACAACACCAAATGTGATGAAAAAAATTGCAGGTGAAAGTCCGATCTTCCTGCTTTATGAAAATACCAAACAATAGCAGGCTGTGATTAATCTTCATACTATAGAAAAATGTTTTCCACTTGTACCATTTTATTTCACACAGACTGTATAGTGTCGCATGTAAATAGCGATCTAGATGGCTAGAAAATTTGCTGCTACTATATTACTAGTATAGTAGCAGTTTCTCGCTACAATTTCCTGCTCATATAATTATAAGAGCAAGAAATCGCAATTTTTGCGGTATTATTATTTCCCATCCTGCCATGATACGGATTTGCGACTGGTTTGGGTCTCCTATGCTACAGTCACACAGAACTTACGTTGAGTTACGTCCAGTGTTGCGTCCAAAAAAGTCTTCTTTTTTTTTTTTTGCGGATCCCCACGAATGCCTTCCCGTCACGCCTCAATAATTATAAAATATACGGGACAAAATGCGGATGATACGAATAGTTACAACCAGATACGGACACTTACTCGGTCTTTGTTTTTTCCGACTTTCGGAAACTTCCGGACACTTCTGAACACTTGCGGGGATTTACATACGTATACAGATATCTGGGAATTGTAATGATTAAATTATATATCTCTCAGGTCAATGAGTGTGGGGTATTTTAAACCTTCGCTAATAGATCACTTTTCCTATTTCTGCTACTTATATGGCTTCAAAGTCAAAGTCAGGGAAAGGGTAGAATAACAGAGAGGGAGAAAAAAAGTAAAATAATTAGGTTTCAAACCACTTTTATATCGTTTCTATATACAGGTCATTTAAAAAGATTAGGTCCCTAATAAACAGACAAAAACGAAAGAGTTCGTCTTCAACTATATGATAGAAATAAATATCCAAAATTGATTAGCTGGGAATACGGCCCTTCCAAAAATGGATTACCTTTCATTTGAAACACACTGTATACGAACTGTTCCATTCTACTCAATACTCATATAAGCAAGAATGTGAATTGCATAGTTGTTGTTATGGGAATTACATAATAGGTGTTTGGTTGTTGTATGGTTGAACAAACCTTGGAGGACCTTCTTCATCCAGTGCAATTTGCATTTTATCTTTTGAAATATAAATCTTTGTGTGAAGGGAATAAACCGTATATTCAGCGTTGCCAGGTTCAAGAAGTCAGATTATCGTACCAGAGCCTCAAAATTATCGTTTTTTAGCGAAAATTATCGTACATGCAAGATTCAATGGCAATTTGCACGAAATCCATTCCTCATTGAGAGATGAGATTGAAGTTCAAGTCCGGGAAATGCCAAAAGAGCCCCCGGATCTTTGAATAGAAAATATGTTTTAACTTTTGCGGAAAAGGCCGGGAATCTTTAATGGTTTCATGGGTGGGGGTCTGGGGGCTGAGCCCCCAGAGCTTTAAGGCATTTTGTGGTTTTAAAGGCAGTTTTGACTGATTTTTCCTATAGTTTAGTGTTATCTGATCAAATGTGCAAAATTATCGTAAATTTGCCATTTTTTGCAATTATTGATCGTACATCGTACAGAGGGCCAAATTATTGTACAAATACGATAATTATCGTACGGCTGGCAACGCTGCGTATATTCGAATTTTAAGTCTCCGGAGTAAACTCAGTTGCAATAGAATAAACTATTTGTAACAAATTCTCAGACGGTCTATTATCTTGACTAGCCGTCGCAGACTTCGTCGTCGCCAAAAACGAAATCACGCTATTTTTTTCCGCGGCGAGGATTGGGTTTCATTGACAATGAAGTTAGGAGAACGCAATCAATGACCCTTCTCCTTGCTCAAAATAATATACAGAAAAAAAAATCACTCATCACGAAATGGAAAATGATCGGCTTTCAGCTCTCTGTATGACTTTCATGATTTCGGTGCCCAATGGCCTTTACATGCAGTTATATTGGAATTTGATGTAGGCCTATTAACCATTCCTCATTTGAAAAAGTGTACTATAGTACTTTGATATTATACAGGCGCGGATCGAAGAAAATCGAATTGAATGCATTTCGGGGGCCCAATTGTCTGGGAACAAAAGCGGCTCTTTGTCCCCAGACAATTGGGCCCCCGAAATGCATTCAATTCGACTTTCTTGGATCCGCGCCTGATTATAGGCCTATATATATATATAAAAAACGAAACAATTTAAACAAAACACACATGCACTTATAGATAGACCAACAAGTTTGCGTATTCTTGAGTTTTGACATTATTGTACTCTTTTATCAAACATTGCCCCCCCCCTTCAGTAAGAAATGATCGATGTACATGTTTGAAGGGTGGGATAGCAAAAAAACAGACTCCAATGGACTAGGGGCGCACACTTCAACAGTACAGTATACATGGTATAGCCACATCTATGTCTCAAGTCGGTCAATGCAAATGACACTGTTTTGTACGAATTCTCTGACAATTGAGCTATTGCGTCATGACTCACCACCCTTCTTTTATATGTCCTCACAGTGATTTCTTCTCGTCACTCCTAATCTGATCACTCTCTTTGTATTTCATTTCTCTTCATGCTTCACGAGGCTCCCAACAATTAGGCTATACCATCGTTCCCTCTCTTCTCTATCACTGATCTCAACAACCCTTTGCATCTATTGGTTAAGTTAGTCATTTATATTTATTAGGCAAACTATTATTGAATATTATTTGTGAAATCTAGATTTTATGAGAATATTGATGATTTTTGTCATTCTCAGTTGCATGACAACTAGCTATAGATTCCCAATCACACATCCTTATTGTTCTCGAGTGAAGTCAGAAAATTAGTGGTCAATTTGAGTCCCTACATTTATTCTGATTTTTATTTCCTTGTGTTATCTATCCTGGAGAGGGTTTTGATGTGTCGCTGCTATCAGCTCCGCAGTGTAAAAACAAAATTGGAGTTTTTTTTTACAGTAAATTACTGGCAACTCTGATGCACAGTAAATACCAGCACATTTGACGGTATTTGACTGTATCTTGTGGAATTTTACTGTGCAGAGTTGCCAGTAATTTATTGTAAAAAGCTACAGCATTTTTTTTTTTTTACAATGCGGGTGATGTAGTGACATAATGGTGTATGTACTTCATATTTTATACTTTATATCCTCCGTTAAAATCACAACAGAATATTATCAATAGCATGATTATGCTAAAGTAGAAATACGTAATGTATTTCTTTCAAAAGTTGCGATTAATACCCCCCCCCCCACCCCCTCACCGATTAGTTTCGCTTGGTTGAGCTGTTGATAATGCTCGCTAGCTCGACGGTTAAGTATACCCCAATACTTATAAAAGTAAATTGCTTGGATCTTCATAGTGCAAGGAATGAAAGTGAACTGAGCAATTGCGAAACAAACTCGTCCTCAAAAGCAACGGAACTTAATTTTTACTTAACATACAAAGCTAACATTGAGCAATCAAAATGTCTACCAATACAGTCGGGACGAAGCCGGTTTTTATATTTATTCTCATCATTTGTGGCGGGATGCTACTAGGCAGTATACAAAGACCTTTGGTTACAGATTTGTCGCAAAAGCAACCACCTATTCTACCTTATGCGGAGCGCAAAGCTATATATTTCAACGATCAAGGTAAGATATCTCAAACTGATTTTGATTCTGATCTGATTGGAGTTCATTGATCGGTTCCCCTATTACACTTTTTGATTTGATATAATTTGATTTTATTTTATATACTAATGATAAAATTCCATGACATGACATACATAGAATTAAAACATTACAAGTGGTAAATGGGATCAATTTTTAAATGTTTTTATTTTCACTTTTACCTTTAATCTTCGCTTTTTTAAACCACTTTTTACCCATTTTCATCATCATTTTCAAACTGTTATGTTACATTACTACAGTAAACACCCTTCACACATCATATAAGTCTATTTGGAGTTTAAAGGTTGCGATGATATTTTTAGCGATAATTATCAAATTTAATAATTTGCATATTGGGGAGAACTGGCAAAAGTGTCCTAGTTCTCCATCAATTACGTTTGATATGTGTTAGCAAAATAAGCTCTACTATAATGACATAATGTATAGACATATTATTTATTCATCACAAAGTTGCAATAATGTCATATTAATCAATTCCTTTTTACAAATCATTTATATTACTTTAAGCAATTCGTTTTAACAAAAAAAAATATATTACAATTCTGAAGAATTATCATAATAATAAAAATAATGGTCTTTATTGTCAATAAACTCAAGAAGGCATAGTTACAAAATTTCATCTTCACATAGTACATAAATGATCAAAATACACTGTAAAAAATTACTGTAGTGTTTTACAGTAAATTACTAGCAACTCTGCTGCACAGTAATTTACTGTAATTTTCTCTTAAGTAAGCTACTTTCAACAGTAAATTACTGTAAATTCCCACAAGATACAGGAAACTACCGTCAAATATGCTGTTATTTACTGTGCAGCAGAGTTGCCAGTAATTTACTGTAAAAGGCTACAGCAATTTTTTTTACAGTGTAGCCTAATATTTAACACGATCACGATAGCAGAAATTCGGAATTGTTTTAATAATGTTTAGATAATAGATTACCTGTCATAAGTGTTGTTACTGTACTGTCTTATAGATTAAAACATTTATGAGGCAAATGTACTTAGATATGGTGAAAGGAAGAGAGTGAGAGAGGGAGGAAAACATTGAGTAAAAGTGAAAGTATGGTAAGGTGCCCCAAGTCTGCGCAGTGCCTATGTCTGCGCACCCACGTAAATGCGCGAATTTGATAGAACAAAACATCAAACTGACACCAATTTTCAATCTTAACCTCAACAATCCATTTTGAAACCAAAAAATGCGAAAATAATTGATTAAAAATGAGTTTCAGCAAGTTTCATTTGTTACCCTGAAAATTTCAATCATTGTCAAAAAAGAAAAGTCCGAAACTTCACTGCGCTTGAATTGCGTGCAAAATGAGTGAGTGCGCAGACATGGGCACTATTCAGTTTTGCTACACAAAATGACAAGCCCGTCTGAAAATCGTAAAAAACATTGTTCTTGTGAATAATTTCTTGAAATTTTTTGTTTCATTGATCATTAGAATATGATGAACGAAATAACACTGATGATTCTCAAAATAATATTTTACTTTGTAATAAAATCGAGATCGAATTTTAGGTGCGCAGACTTGGGCACCGCCATCATACAACAAGAGGGAGGAATATCCAGAGAGAGAGAGAGAGAGAGAGAGAGAAAGAGAGAAGAGTGGAAAAGTCGAATACAATTTCAAAATTACAAACATTATACATATCAATTCTAGTTGTAAACTTAAGGGGAAGAGGGCGCTATCACTCTACGCAAAGCGAATGCGGCCATAGACTTTTTGTAATTTGCACAGTTTTTTCAATTTGTTTTCTTGATTATGGCGAGCAACTACCTTTTCAAAGAAATGATCAACTTGAATAAGTACGCTAAGAGTCTGAATTTTTCAAAAATAGGAATAACTTATTGCAAAGGGAAAAAAAAGTCCTATCACTTGAGTCAATTCGAAATCCTAGTAAGATCAATTTCCTGTACAATATGGCCAATTTTGCTCTCAAAATAGCTCATACGCTGTATAGTCATCTTCCTCGATTACGCATAATTATATTACACCTTAATGATCAAGCAGTTTTTAAAAGCTTGAATTCTCAGCTTTCCAAATATGGTACATTCATTTCGATTGGTTAAAAAAAGGTCCTGTCACTTTGAACATTATCACAAACGAATCTTTACTCGATGGGTCAATATTTCCGCATATCACATGCATATCGCATGTGGACGGCGCGTCTTCGCAAGATGTGACAAGATCACTATTTATATCAATAATCGTTAGGAACATCAATCTATGTGAAATAAAGATTCTGATTACAACTTTAGCACAATGGTGTTATAGGCTTGCCAAAATGTCTTTTTCCCCAATCTGGTCTGAAGCATCTACCTACGAAAACTATGATAAAAGTTCAATTATTTATTTCATGTCCATGACGAATTTCCTCGAACGGATCGACTGATAATACCATTTTACCGACAGGGAAGTTTTCTTAGGCGAGTTTTTGTACGCTAAGTAATAATTGCATGCAGTTGTCAATCGATCGCTTCCCGCCGTTAAGGGGGTATCTCACTGGTTGCGAACCCAGGCGAATTTGCAGAGTGTTATATAGAGAGGATCTACTAACGTTCTTTTTGAGCTGCTTTGTTAGACAAGCATAAAAGGGTTATCTCGTTGTATCAGAATGGCATGTTTTCTTTAGTGATGCTTTGTAAGCCAAGCTCAAAGGGGTTATCTCGTTGTATAAGAATTGCGCATGTTCTTTTGTGCTGCTTAGTTAGGAACGAGTCAAGATAGATGTCATCTAACTGTATCACATGCAATAGATGTTTATCTATTTGTACTGGGGCAACATTGGGGGGGGTCGGTGTGTCGAGGCAAGCAAACGGGCGTTTGTAATACTGGAAATGATCAATGGCATGGTATTTCGTTTGGTGGCTATGCTGCCGAAGTCTTGTTGAGTCAAGTTACAGGTGGTTATATTGAGCTAGGGGATATTGGGCGTGTTTTCTTTTGTTAGTACTGCTTTGTTTATGCGAATGCGCAAAGCACGGGGCCGGTGGGAGCGTGTTTTTTGAAAGTGAATAGGAGGATCTTGAGCGAAGAAGGGGGGGGCGGGGCTATGGGAAAGAGACTAAAACAAAATGACAAATAGCCATCGGTCATATTAGCGTTACCTACGATGTGCTGAGAACTGAATGTGGGGAGCGATAAGCTCCACAGTCCCCCTTCGTAAGGGGTGTAATTTAACGAACCAATGTGAATCCACATATTAATTGAAAAACAAGTCACTATTTTCGGTTTCGTTTTGGCTTTTCGTAGTAGTGGTACGTTGGGGTCGTTTTGCGCGTGTGTTGTGACTGCACATTTATTATGAGCCAAAAGTGAGATATTGATGGTCAGTTATGGTGCATAGGAGTGCAGAAATGAAAAAAAAACAAAATGATAACAATAATATGGAAATTGATAATAGTAATGATAATTGAAAAAGCAAATGACTACCAGCTCAATTACCCCAACGCCCAGCCACGCCCGACAGTGAAATCTGAATGTTTTTATTTGCGTTTATTGTTAATGACAATAACCAAATCAAATCATGATCAAAGACACTCATATACGCTGGATGTATTATTATTATTTTCAAACATATTTTGAGAAATTATATTTTTTTCATCGAGTAATTCTTATCCGATTCCAATTTATGTTACCCTTTCCATATATATTTTAGTAATATCAGTAAAACCTATTTATATGTATATTGTTTGCATGAGGGTTAAACAAGATCACATAGTTTTACACCACAGTAAATCAATGGCACTTTGCGAATCGGTCATTAAATATAATTCGCCTCTGGATAATTTTGAACATGCCCAAAACTATTTTGGCGAATTATTTTTCAAAAGAGGTATGACACGCCAGTGGCCTAGTCTTAAGGATGGTGGGTTGGGAGGAACACGCCAAGAATCGGGAATCGTAAAAAACTCTCAATAAATTGCGCACGTGGCAGGACAAAAGCATAAGAAAAAGAAATTCCAGTATTTATCGGACTCAAGTTGCAATTTCAGGACAGGTTTTAGCCGGATATACAACTTCCAAATATCATTGGTCGCGGAGGGAAAAGCACAGTAACAAAGCAAAAATGCCTACCTACTGAATCGAGGTGGATTAGGCATTCTATGTATACGAAAATCTCTAAATTCGCAAACGTTCGCAACTCAGTGAGATACCCCCTTTAGCGCGGGTTTTGTTGAAATTAATGTAGAGCCGTATAATTTTCTGCGCCGCTCAGATGCATGTATTTCCACTAAACTCATGAATGCAATGTTGCGTTTCCCCTCCTCAAATAATGGACGCGTCTTTAAGTTAAGATTTAATGTCATACGTTAGATTTACATTTCACGTGGAGTAGAATTGATATGCATCTTAACTCGAAAATATATATTGTTTTCAATGAAATTTCACTGTCCAAATGAATATAAAAAAATATTGAAAGTATGAGTATGTTTCCAATATACTGATGAAAAACAATAAGTTCAGATAAGTTCCTCTGTCAAAATTTTAGCATTTTTGTCCAACGTGGAGGAAAAGGAAAATAAAGAGATAGCGGGTGAATGAGATAATGGGAGAGAGATATAGAAACAGGAAAATACGAAATAGAAACGAAAAAAAAAGAAGAAGATTGTTGAGAAATTGAGATCTGAAACTTAAAAGGACGCAAAATTGATCTGAAGCTCATAGATGGAGCACACAATAATCTATTTTTTCTAGTTGAGCGTCAAATTGACCAAATATTGAGGATCGAAAACTTCGAGGGCAAAGATAGGCCTCAAACTTTTTAGAAGGCATCAAATTTCTTTGAAAAATTAGGGACCCCAAAAATGGTATTTTTTTAGGGACCCTAAAAATGGTATTTTATTAGGGACCCCAAAAATGGTATTTTATAAGGGACCCAAAGTCGTTTGGAAACATAGCTTGGTGCTATATTCCCCCCCTTTTTTTTTGGGGGGGGGAGGGGGAGGGGGGGGGGGGGTTAATTCGTCTGAATCTTAGGGGCAAGAAATTGTTTATACATTAACAGTGTTCAGTCTATTGGCCTGCTTCAGAATTAAAACCCCAAAAGTGGTAAACATTCCATGCATTCTGGTAACTGCTTAGAATTTTATTTATTTTTTTTTTTATTTCACCGCTCGCGTGTCACACTGGCACATATTTTCTTTTTTTTTCCCGCCTTTTTTCCCCTTTATTTATTACGTTCTTGATGGCTTATATCCCCCCTCATGATTTTGATTTTTTATTTTTGTTGTTGTTGTTTTGGGGTTTTTTTTTTTAACGTTTTATTTCTTTCAAATCTTGATGGAAAATAATCATTTTGATAAGATATACTTTTTTAATTTCTCAACCCTAATCAGGGCCAAGGGGGTTGGGCCACTATGTCCCATATCATACTTTGCTACACTATTATTATTAGAGTGTTATGAGATGTAATTTCTTTCTTGAATTATAAAGACATGACATTTTTATATACACTGTTGGTCAAAATGTTTGGATAATTTTTGTTATTTTTTTTTTTAAAGCTCCAGCCACATAATTTTGCTCCGGCTAAATTTTGGGATTTTTTTTTGTTTTCGGGACCCTGGCTTTTTTTTTTGTGTGGATGTTCCCAAAATTATACCCAGAATGTATGTATGTATGGCTATTCCCTTTGGTTTACCTGCATGTCATTTGAGTTGATTTCTCCAACATTCTCAACTTCTCTTTTCCAATCAGCCTCCGGAGTTTTATCATCCTCATCCTTTAACGCTACTGGGCTTTCATCTACGGAGAAAGGGGAGGAGGAGATTAAGAAAGATGATGCAGAGCCACACCCTAAAAAGTTTTCTTCAGTCTCCAAGGAAACCAAGTCAATTAAAGATGAAGAGAATGCAAAGCTTAGTCATAAAGGAGGTAATTTCTAATAATACAAAAAATGGTATTAGATATTGTTTGCCCGAAATAGCAACAACTAATGTATGCAAACGGAATTCCTAGTATTGTAGATGTAATTCATCGTTTTTATGACACATTTTTTGAATATAATAGTACGAGAGGGGAAACATGTAGATTATTATAAATAAGAAAACTCCCCCACTCTAGTGGGTTCAAGGTTGAACAAAAGGTAATCTGAGAAGATATCCATAATGTAACATTTACACTATATTCTATCAAAAATGAGGCCGTCTGAAAGGATATTTTATTATGTTACTATACAGTGTGTATCAATAAAAAACGGGACAGTTTTGAAAAGTCTGTAAAAATTTGGTTTCAAATTATGATGTCTATATTTTGATGTTGAAAGATGCTCTGAAGTCTTTTCTTTCAAATGCCATATAAAATAATAAGTTTCGTTCATGCTTGAGCGAAAACGGAACGTTTATGTTCAATCCATCAATTAACAAACAATCAATAAAACAAAGCAACCAATCAATCAATCAATCGATAAATCAATCAATTAATCAATAAATCAATCAAAAGTTAGCCACAATGAAACTCTCATTCGTAAAAAGCACATTCTCTTCTTTACTGTAATAAACATAAGTAAAACAAGTGAATTCATGTTTGTTACATGTTTTATTTACAAGCTTAAAATTGTGTTTAAAAAACACCCAAAAAAATAAAATGAAATAAGGCAATAGCCAGATTGTGTCTCGCCCACCGTGTGACCGACGGAAGCCGGACGATGGACTGGCGGACGACGGATTGACGGGCGCCAATGGTAACCAAATGCAAATCCTCTTACTTGGGTTGGCATTTTTTTATTTATTTTTTTTTTTAAGGATGAAGTATGAAGGATTATTCAAAGCTAAAAGATAACATATCAAAACAAAAGAAAAAAAAAACACATAAAAACAGACACAATTCAAGTAAATAAATAGCTTTTAAATGAATTTTAAAAGCACAATCAGAAAAAAAAATGGCAAAGATAGTGAAAACGTTTGGAGAAGGTCTGCTGACTAGTAAGAAGTCTGATGATCGTATTTCTCATTTCTAGTCCTTGCCTTTTTTTGAGCCACCGAAATAAAAACGTTCCATGTTCACCCAAGCATGAAAGAAATTAATTTTTTAAATGGCATTTGAAAAATAAGACTTCAGAGCATCTATTATCATCAAAATAGACATTATAATTTGAAACAAAATTTTGATAGACTTTTCAAAACTGTCCCGTTTTTATTGATACGCACTGTACCGTATCAGGACAACTACCCCCAAGGACAATTACCCCGGACAATTACCCCCTGAGGACAATTACCCCCTGAGGACTATTACCCCCCGAGGACAATTACCCCCGGAAAATTACCCCCGGACAATTTTCCGTGGTCTGAAACCATGAGTCTATGGGCGGTTATAAGGGCCATGATTAATTACTCTATTAATTAACAAATAAAGTGAAAAATAACTAATGTATAATATTTGATTTTACGATTAGCCTTATTTTTGCATAAATTGACATTGGGCTTTAGTTTATATTTACACTTTATTTGCTAATTTATGGAGTATGGGAAAACACTGTATTTGATTTTGTCATATCGTTTACAATTTAGGAATGTTCGTACTTAATTCCTTCTTTGACGTTTAAGTGCTATTACCCTAAATGGTAAAATTACAAGGTGTTATTGTGTGTATTTTCTTTGTTTTAAAGTTATTAAGCTTATTTGGTATCAATTTTGTGTGTAAAATCTTTACGCTTGGATGAACACGGCGCATTGTTTGTGAAGATGTAAATATTGAATTGTGCAAAAGTGGGAGTAAAATCAAAGCAACAAAAATCTAAGAAAAAAAAAGAAGCAAGTCCATAATGATTAAAATAGCATAACTTTTTAACGAAAATGTCTTGGGCTTAATAACTTGACAGGGCTGTTGTTACACATATAGACTTAATTTTTGTGTGAAAATGAAATAGATCTATAGAGTCAAGCATGAGTGGGCACACGTCAAAGACAAAATAATAACTTTTCAAAGGTATTAAAAGGCCTTTTTAGGTCTGTCAGTGACAATTTACTCTTTGATGTGTACTCATTCGTGGATTACTTTAAAAAAATCAATCTAATTTTTACACATCTAGTCAATAGCTGTAAAAACACCCTTGTCAAGTTATTTGGCTCAAAACATTTTCTTTAAAAAGTTATTCCATTTCATTCAGGATGGAGTTGCTTTTTTTTGTCCGCTCTTGTTGCTTCCATCTTATCCCTACTCTTGCACAATTCGAAATTGACATGTTCGCAAACAATGCGTCGCGTTCATTCAAGCATAAAGATATAACACACAAAATTGGTACCAAAAATGCAAGAAGAGTTACTCTTTCAGAATATGTAACATGATTTGGGGTTCATTAATTACTTTTTTTTTATTGACATTTTTCTAGGTGTCTATTTTTTTCTGACTCACTCGGTATAATCATATCCGAACCCTATGTTCGGCAAATGTAGGGCTACGGATGAGACCTTCTCCAAAACAACATCAGACCAAATATCAGTCTGTTTGAAGTCTGTCTTTAATGTGGTTGAGCTTTGCAATTTCTTATTTACATTTTTTTTTCATAGCAAATATCACAGAACCCGATCATCTGGAAATTCCACCCTTTTCTACTTGTAGCTCTGCCCGATTTGGAGCGGCTGGGAGCCTTCCCAAGAAAGCTCTTTGGAGCTATCCAGGCTCGGGGAACACGTGGGTACGGTATCTTATCGAGAGAGCTACGGGGTTGTATACGGGAAGTATTTGGTGTGATATGGCCCTTCAGAATGGAGGTAAGAATAGTAAGAGAATAGTACAAAGGTCAAAGGTAAAGGGTCACAGTGGATAACTTATGACATTCCAGTCCGAGTTGAGCTCGATATCACAGTCATCACAGTCACAAGGCTGGGATCGAGCTACGTATACCTTGTGGCTGGGATTTTATTTTTTTTTAATTAATTTTTTTTTTGTAGTGTGGTATTCATGTGGTATCAGTATGTGGTAAAGATTGTGTGGTATTCCTGTGATAGGACTATACTGATACAGTGGAAGATGGTGTGCGATTTTCCTGTGTGGCACTGGTGTGTGGTAATCTCCTCTGGTATTGTTGTTGATTAACACATGACTCTATGGTAGTGTTTGGTTCCACTTCTACAGACTTATGTAAACTCGTAACCAGAATACATCACACAAATAATTTGGTTTCAGAAAACCTTTATTTAAGTAAACTATTCTAACAAGGATTACAGTATAGGTTATAAACAAAGTACAAACATATGAAGATATTCTCTTCTTCTTCGATGAATCTTGGTATCGTGCTTGAGTATCCTGATGACGTCAGCCCCTGTCCTAGCTGGATTAGACTAATGCGGCGGTCACAACTCGCCGTACCTTCGACGTGCAATTTACTCCCTACGATGGATTTCGTAGAAAATTCGTGCAGCGGAGGTACCTTGCAGGTACAATGCATGTACGACATGCAGGAAGTTTTTACAATACCCTTACTACAGAAACGCAGGAATCACATAAGTTGACCCAGGACCTGTGCGTGCATTGTACATGCAACGCAGGCTACGTTGATGGCACGTGCCCCGTAGCCTAAGACGAGTTGTGACCGCCGCATTATAGACCAATGATTCCGTCCAGTCCACTTACAGATCATAAATCCTAAACACCCTGTCAAATTAGATATAAATGCAACCCAATTCTAATGACTTGTTCAAACCCCAAACATATCATAGATACATGTATATCAATTAACATTCTATTGACAGGTTAAAGGCCCTCGCAAGTCGGAGATCGTGGGGAATGCGCGTTTTTCCTGAGCTCCATTGACTCGTACACAATCGACAGTGAGGCTTACGCATAGGTCAGACTATTGGGGATTAACATTCGGACAGCACGAACATGACCGAATCCAGTCAGTCAATAGGGTCAATAGCTTCGGATTCTCGGGCCTCAGTTATAGACTCTCAACGGGTCTCTTCGTATTAATTCAAAGAGAGGACTTGTATCATGCTCCATTTCAAAAACAAAACATAGGTTAGATTTACTTCGGACTTCTTGTTAGTTAGTCTAGCCATGAAGGATTATACCGGATTATACTCCAGACACCCTGTCGCCGGAGATTACGCAACACGCCTCAGGCTCTGATTGGAATGTTATCATTTCACCCGAGATAAGGTGAATTCCCCATGTTTTATCAATTATACGTCCCTTTAAAATATATTTTTATTCAGAATGAATAATTCTTTCCCAAAAGTATCTTTTCTCACATCCATCGCTTTGTTATAGTAGATGGTGGTATATAGTATTTCTCAATCTTGTCAATGATACTAACACAATATCCCTAACAATTATATAACTAAATATATACATGTATCTTCTAGCAATGTAACATCACAATCATCAATATCAATATGAAACGTCTTGGAGATGTCTCTGCGACAAATTTTTGAAACTTGTCGAGGAGACTTCACCGAAACGTTTCATGAGTCGCGAAAACTACTTTGAGACGGTTCTTTGAAACTGCTTCATCACAGTTTTTGAAAATTGTCGCGGAGACATCTCTAATACTTTTTATCCGTCGCGGAGACGATTCCGTCACGGATACGTCCCGCGACGGAATCGTTTGCTCCACGTATAAAAATATTTATTTAGAAACGTCTCTGAAACTTAGGACACCGAAGAAACTGCGGAGACTGAGCTATGGCAAAGCCATGCTGACAAATCTGTCTCAAATTTGTAGTAGTTTCCGCGAAGTGAGATACCACGCTCACTGTTTGTTCACGATTAGTTAAATGAAGTCGATTATGCGGCGGTCACAACTCGCCGTACCTTCGACGTGCAACTCCCTACGATGGATTTCTTAGAAAAATCGTGCAGCGCAGGTACCTCGGAGGCACATTGCATGTACGACGTACAGGAAGTTTTTCCAATACCCTTACTACAGAAGCGCAGGAATCACAGAAATTGACCAACGACCTGTGCATGCATTGTGCATCCAACGCAGGCTACGTTGATGACACGTGCCCCGTAGCCTAGGACGAGTTGTGACCGCCGCATTACACACATTCACGTAAAGTTAATATTCATTATGTGAGGAGTTAGAATCACCGTATCACAGACGCACGTGGGCAAATCACCTAAGCATTCCGTGCAAGGCATATTCAATTCAAAATCTTAAAGTGCTTTTCATATCTCGCCTCATAATTAAGTTTCGTATGGCTTTTGTCTTAACATTTTCTACAATGGTGTAATAATTTGCAGGTTTGCTTGGAGAGTGTAAAAGAGAGGACTGCGGCTGTGTCGTCGTTGTAAAAGTGCATCGGTTTGAAGAAGTTGTAGCAAGACGGAACTGGAAAGGAGCCATCTTCATTATAAGGAATCCATATGACGCCATGAAAGCCGAGTGGAATCGTCAAACAGCTAAAGGTCACAAAGGGATAGCAGAGGAGTCACATTTCAAAGGTCAAGGTAAATTAATTTGACTAATTAACTCATTGACTCATCAACGAAATTCATGAGTAAACTGAAAAATTTCTTACTTCAATACACTGTTGCTCATGATTTAAAGGTTGGATATGTTTTATGTGGTCCAGCAACATCTTTTTGCTCTGGGTTAAATTTCTTGAATTTGTTTGTCCCCACTTTCACTTTTCGGGGCCCCGGCTGTATCTTTGACGTTTCCCCAATCGTTCTCAGTTATTGCAAAACAAAAAAAGTTTGTCAACACCAACAATGCTCATTTGTTGCCATTTTTCTCATTTTGGGCCCCCTTTTTGTTTACCCGGCTGACCCAGACCTAACCAACGAAACGCGACTGAGGTATAGGGTTGTTATTGTTCTTTAAGTTAATCTAGGTTTATGGTCACAGAGTTCGGTTTGTTGTCGAGGGGAAGGTTCAAAGTTTATCACGATTGTTGCTCAAAATTTATTTTATTCATTTTTACAAGGTTGAAATTTCTATCTTCCCCAAAATGTTTTGTAGAATCACAGCCAAACATAAATTATACTGAAAAAAGAATGTAGTACTCATTTACAACCTAGTCATTCAGGCTAAAACAACATTTGGGGGCAAATGGTAATATATTAAATATTCCTTTGTTTTGTGCAGAAAGGTGGGATAAAATATTTCAATTTTCACCGAAATTACTCTTACTCCAACCCCTCCCCTAGACAAGAGACCAAACCTGTGAACCTTAACATTGATTTAACGTAAAGAACAATAACAGCCCTATACTTCAGACGCGTTTTGCAGAGGTAAGATGGAGGGCCTTGGTCAGCCGGGTAAACGAAAAAGGGGCCCCGAAATGAAAAAAAAAAAAAAATGGCAAAAATGGACATTGTTGCGGGGGGGGGGGGGGTTACAAAATTTCTCGAACTTCCTCGATATAGCCAGGCCGGGTCCCGATAAGTGTAAGCGGGGACAAACAACTCCCAAGAAATTACAGCTGGAGCAAAAAAAAAATGTTGCTAGATTACACAAAAAATATCCAACCTTTATGAGCAACAGCAGTGGCGGAGCCAGGCGGGGCGCAGGGGACGCACGCCCCCTCTATAATTTGAAAACCACTCATTGACTATACATGTTAAAATTGGAAGTTTTTTCGACTGCGTCCCCTAATTTTCAAAATTTTCGGGATGCGCCCCCGTATTTCGAAATCCTGGATCCGCCACTGAACAGTGTATGAACTGGCTGCCGTCACCATGCGCTGGTCTTGAATGGTGCATTATTACACCCCAACATGTGCAAAATTACATTCTCTGAATGTAAAATCTTACCGTTTTTAAAATGTACAAAATTTGCACCGTAAAATGTGCTCCCAATGTTAGACTTGTTTGCACCATTAATGCGGCAGTCACAACTCGCCGTAGGCTACGGGGCATGTGCATGCAACGTTGCCTGCGTTGCATGCACATTGCATGCATCCGTCGTGGGCCAATTTCTGCAATTCCTGCGTTTCTGTAGTAAACTTCCTGCGCGTCGTACATGCAACGTGCCTGCAGGGCATGTGCCCTTCATGCATTTTCTACGAAATCCATCGTAGGGAGTTGCACGTCGAAGGTACGGCGAGTTGTGACAGCAGCATAAAGGTGCTCACTTGCACTTGCACCCTTTCTTTACAAGTGGGTAAAAAAGTAATCACTAGTTTGTTACATCTTTTCCCAGCTTGGTCGGAATTCGTTATGCAGGAAGTCGAATCTTGGAGAAAAGCTTTTGACGGCGCTGTTGATTTCTTCAAAAGTCTGCTCATCGTGCACTATGAAGACCTCATATCAGACCTAACCCCTCAGCTTTATCGCATCGTTGAATTCCTTGGAATAAACAATACGGACACCAAAGCTAGGATAGACTGCACTGCAGCACACTCTACAGGAAATTTCAAGAGAGCGAAAAAGGAAATGAGTTTTGATCCGTACACCCAAAAGTTGAGGCTTAAGGTCGATGCTGAAATAAATCATGTAATTAATAAAATGAGAACAAAAGGGATACATTTACCACCATTTGCTACTGAGTATGTAAGCTCGAATAGCTCGACCGTATAGCTAGGCGAGTTTACTTTTGGGTATTTTCCTAATTTATGTCAGCAAGCTCTTTTAAACTTTTCCTTCCATTCCTGGCCTCAGTGTAGAAAAAATAGGCCTATAAATAAATTGCTGTTTGGACACCGACTTTCGACATGATATGTATTTAAAGTGAAATTACTTGCCTTGAGCATCTCTAGGGATGGATTATGTAACGCGTTATAAATATTGTTATTATTGTTATCATGATTACTTATAATCATTTTTAAATAATAAGATTTTATTCTATCACAAATTAAAATTAAAGTTGTAATTATATTTTTAGATTTACCAATATCATACCCAGCTTTAAATGTGTTATTGTGACATGATATTAAAAAAAAAAACTATACATAATGGCATCGAAAATATCATTTCTCTTAAAATTTTAATAAATAACAATAATAATAATAAACTGGTTCTTATATAGCGCATAATCAATTGAAAAACTGCTCTATGCACTTTACATAGAGCTCTCCATCAGTACACTGCAACGAAATCTTTTAAATGATTCAACTGATGTATTAGAACGTAAATGGGCTGGCAAATTATTCCACAATTTCGGACCGCAAAAAATCAAAGCTAGCTTCCCCGGCCCCCTTTTTGGAAACAACTCTTGGAACCTGTAAGATTGAAGTATCTTTACTAGAACGAAGTCTATAACGTGGTCGGTGTGGTGATTTCGGTAAACTATACAGTGCGTCCCAGAAAAAAGTATACCCAACTTTGAGAGCCCAATATTAACATATTATAGCTTGTGTGACCTTGAAATATATATCATGATAAAGAGCAACTCATATTTTTTCAATGATACCAAACTTATACTTTTGTGTGACGGATGACTAAGCAGTTGGGCTTTAAAAAACAAGCGTAAAAAGTGCCCTGTCCCAAGTTTGAGCAAAAGCAGCCCTTGCATTTCAATAGATCAAGTAATCCTTTGTGCCTAATAATGAATGGACTCAGGAAGGCTGACCTCAAACAAACAATGAATGATCAGAAGGCCAGGGCTGCTTCTCAGACAACTTGGTACAGATCACTTTTGACCAATGTTTTTAAACACTCGAGTGTTAAGTCATCCATGACAGTATCCGCATGATTTTGGTATCATTGGATAGAATATGAGTTACTCTTTGTCATGAAATTAAAATTAATTACACATAATTTATACAATTTTAATATGAGGCTCTCAAAGTTGGGTATACTTTTATCTGGGACGCACTGTAGAGGTATTCAAGAGTCAATTTATGTATACACTTCACAATCAATGCAACCTTGTAAGAAATTCTTTTTTCCACAGGCAACCAATGTAACTCCTTCAACAAAGGAGTGGCCCTATCATACTTCCGCGCTTTCAAGACAATTCTGGCCGCGGCACGATTTTGAATGCGCTGCAACTTTTCAATATCTGTCTTATTAATATTGTGCAATAGAGTAAATCAGTCTACTGACCACAAGAGATCGGATAGCTTCCTTAGTGAGCATTTTTCTTATCCTACATATGTTATAAAGATGGAAGTTGAGAAATTTACAGAGTGAAGTCACTTGGTTGGACATAGATAATGAAGCATCAATGTATACACCGAGAGTCCTAACAGAATTGGAGGGGACTATAAAAGTATTACCGACAGACAATGACAAACTTTGTGGAAGATGATGACCAAGTTTTGGAGATACAAGTAACAATGCCTCTATTTTTTGCATCATTTAACTGTAACTTGTTCATCACCATCCACTGATTCACAATAAAAAAAAAAATCATCCAAAGCGATAATTATAATAAACTATGTATTATATTGTATGTACGATAGTTCTTTCTTACAATATTGTGCAATTACTATTTATATACATAAATGTTCTTTGATATTTACATATTCAGTGATATAAGTTTTGCTATTGTAGATAACGATGCATTTAATGTTTTTATTACCGGACTCAAATATAGATCAGGTTTTTATAGTTTGTTAGATCTGACATTGAAATCTTATTTGAACATTTTTGAATAAATGAAGAAACTAATAAGGCCTAAATAGATAAATGACTAAATGAGATAATATTTGTCTGTGGTAGATAGATAATTTATTCGATTTTTTTTTTTATTATACCAGGCCAAAGTGTAAAATAATTATTGTTTAATCTGGTCTAATTTATAATCCGATTTGAATATGTTTAAATGGATGAATAAATAAATCAATTAATGATAATGTTAAGTCTACTGTGATTTCATATCTGCTCATAGAAATATTCATAAAACCCAGATTCTTATATTACCTGAAATAGATTTAATGCCCTATTCAAGAATGATTAAAATACAATATTTAATTTACAGTACACAGCATTATGGGAAAGCAGGCAAGTGACGTAAAAAAAAAAAAAAAAAAAAAAAAAAAAAAAACATTTATAATTTCGCTATCATTTGATGGATATTCTTCAAGGAAACCTTCACACATATCTTTCTTACATGTAGTTCTTCTTCCTATTTTAACCAATTAATTTCCGGGGCAGATTTCACGTTGAAACAGTTGCGACCCCAATATTATATGCACTTCGTACAACAACAGTTGGTTTAAATCTATGATACATACCACCAATCTGGTCTAGATTCCCCTTGATCTAATACATACTCAGAACAATTATCACCTTGTCTTATTGCCAATTCGTATCCCAGATTAAATCAATATTTGTTCTATTACCAGTTTGTTACCATGGTTACTGTAATTAACCAAATGGATATTAGACGAAATGGATATTAGACGAAATAGGAATTAGACATAATGATAAACTAGGTAAAGTGACAATAAGACCAAAAGGTAATAATTAGACGAAGTGGTTGTAGACGAAATGGAATTAAGACCAAAGAGGCAAAACAACAAATCCCGTATTTAGAGAAGGTTACCATAATCATTAGCTGTGATTGCATTAAATAGGCCTACCTTAACTCACTTAATAACAGTTAACACTGAGAAAAAAAAAGATAAAAGGAAATTTGTTTTATAATCAATTTTGGATATAATTTTGGTGGATCTTTTTGATAAGACGGATTGCGTTTCTCTCTGTTTTAAAGACCTTACTCAATTCGAGAATTCAATCAATCTATTTGGTTAAAAATTATGGTTTCCAGATATTACACGTAAACAAAAATATAGATGTTAGGATAGAAATGCGTCCTTTTCACGTAACCAAGTAAAATTATTGTGATTATATGTGTTAAAAAAGGGGGGAATGGCAGCCCCCCCTATTTTCGAATTTCAGTCTTCGTTCCAATGCCGTGTTGGTCTGGTATGTGTAGTGTTCCTTTTGATGGGTGATGATTGAGCAAACTACAAGTAAAACCTTAGACTCCATAATAAAATTGAGAAAACAAAACCAAGAAAACTAATATCGAGTTTGTTCCGGGTGGCTTTACCTATCTTACCTGGGCTATTTTGCGAGCTTAAAGTCCCCAACCGGACGAGAATGAAACCCAAATTACATATAAACGAAAGCTAATAATTTTCATATACAACAATTCCCAATTTAAGCATTTTATTTTCATCTAGAAGTATTTCATTAAAAAGGTGATCGAACTTCAACCAGGCCATCCCTCCAAAATACTCAAAAAGTACCCATTTTAATGGCACGGCTGACGACGTCAGAATGAATTTGCCTTTCACTTCACAACAATAGAATTCTAGCACACATGGGGTCTATTGTTCTGACATAGCAATACAAACGTGATTTCTAAAGGCGAAACCCAATCATGCCGGCCGTAGCATTCCTTAACATTCTTTGACGTCACCAACACGTCATTAAATAGGGGTAACTTTTTGAGTATATAACTTCTTGTTTGTTAATCGATTTTGATGACACTTAAATTGCTCCTCTCATTGTGCTCTCTTTCCTATAAAAATGATTATTTTCTTGTGTATTGGTTTCTTTTAAGTCCACAGTGGTCTCTTCATCAACTTTATGTACGTCCGGGAGCATTTTATGAAACAAATATTCACTAATTCTAACTGACAACTGTTATAGCTACTGAAATGCTTGCATCCGATTGGCTGAGAGCAATTTGTCGTATAAAACGTCCGACAAGTCTTTTCATAAAACGCTCCTGATCTTTCCGCATCATTTTGAGGCCAACTTGGTATGAAACTCCTCCTTGATTTGGGCATGAGATCACTATTCCCAGGCTGCATCAGTTCTAGACCCGTATATGCATGCTTTCCCCTGGATCAGCGTAGGTTTCTGAGCTTCATCAGCGCCTAAGACATTTTAGAATGATGATAAAAATTGTAACTATTATGTATATTTATGTAACTGCAAATCTGAATGTGTAATCCAGTAACTTATTTGTATATAATCAGGTCTACCTCTCTCTCTCAGCTCCATACTTCTTGTTTTACTTTGAATTTCCACAATATTATTATAATTAGTGTTTTTGAATTGCTTTGAATGGTATTATTATTTGTACTGTATCAATGCATCTTTTTTCACAGGCAAACCCAACACAAGCATATTGCTTCTCTGAAATTTCGCCTTATTTGAATCTGGAAATAAATGTTTTTATATACCTCATTTTAAGAATCTTTAATAATCCTGTCTTCTGATTTGTTGAAAGTGCAGTCATAATCTGACCTATGGCCGCCATAGACATTTTTCCCGTTTTACCGGTCTATAGAACATTTTTACAGTACTTTTTGCCATGGGCATAGTGCGATCCCCATTTGTTTACGTGCAAGGCTGCTGCGCATGCGCTTTATTTCAGATACCATAATTTGCAGCGCGATTTGGTCGATAATTTTAGACAACTCCGCTGCTTGTGCGTCAACGCGGCGTGCGCGCAGCGTAGACAAATTCTTTCGTCGCGCTAGAACGGATCCCAGATTTCTAGTTGAGCTGTAAGTCCTGCAATTCCGATGACGATGTTGATCTAAACAAGCGATTTAGAGGTTAATCTGGAGGGCCTGCTTCCTC
Organism: Paracentrotus lividus; assembly: GCA_940671915.1. NCBI lineage: Eukaryota > Metazoa > Echinodermata > Echinoidea > Camarodonta > Echinidae > Paracentrotus > Paracentrotus lividus. Next base: position 37,944,477 of record CALNVZ010000218.1, on the reverse strand, counting down.
GGCATTTTGCAGTTAGTTGCAAGTAGAATGCAAATGTGTTGCCTGTGCATGTGGTGAGCATGCATTGTGGCCTGCAGAGCCACAGGCTCGAACTGACTTAACTTTCATGACTCTAGGCTAGTCTAGATCTAACGTTAGGCCTATTTTAGAATCTAGATCGTAGACTTCACTTAGACTTAGTTCTAGGTCAAAATTAGACCATGTTTGTTGTTTTTAGATTCGGCATATAAAATATATATTGACTGCTTTTATTTTCGGGACATGGTCGTTTCTAGACTGCTCTCGGGAATCTCCGAATCTGCCATAACCCGCGACCTGCGGTCTTGGGTTATAGCAGATGCGGAGATTCCCTTGAGAAGTCTTATTAGAAACGACCATGTCCCTCAAAGCAGTCAATATATCTATAATATGACATGAAAATAAGGAGCTTTAGTCCCAAAAGGTATTACACCGCATTTTTTATACAATATTTTGTACAGGCGTCTATAGCAAAGTGATATTAGCAAAGTGATATATATATTTTTTTTTCAATTTGTTGAATGGTTGCTTTCAAAACTGAGGTTCATTCAAAGGCAAGAAATGTTAATAAACGGGGGCGTATGACTTAATGACGTAGTACTTTTCGGAACTATAAAACTATTAATTATGATATTATTCGCAACATTTACGGTTAAATAAAATTTCATTCATTTTGTTTAATATATCTTACCAACAAAACTTTAAAAGATTAATTAATTCGTGTCTGCTTTGAAATTGATAGCTTTCTAATTGTTACCATTTATTGAATTGAGATTCGCCAGTTAATTTATCCCAAGCATGCTGAGAGAAGGGAAGGGGCGGGGGTGTTTAAAAAAATAACATCAGAAAAGTGTTGCTGTAAATTCTTTTATGATGTGGCTCTTTAATTTAGCCATCTAATTTAACTAACACACTTGATGAAAACTATTAGGTTGTCACCCTGGTGTATTGCACCGTCATGCTCCCCCGCACACCCCCTATAAAAAAAGATCTTGTGGATGCTAAGCCTATAGACTGCTCGACGAGTTATCCGATGTACGGCACTACTTTTCATTGTATGAATTTTCATTAATATGATTTTATATTACCTGTGGCAGCAGTGAATGCCCTAGAATGATTGGCAGCATCAGTTCCGATGTAATACAATGGATGTATGCTCGGAACCACATAAGACACATCGCCCATGTCGGTAGAGAAGGTCACTTCACTGGTTACGTAATCGACTGAGAGATCCTTGAGTTGACGTTCAAAGACAGACGCCAAGGAGTCACTGGTTACCAGATTTGCGTAATCATTTCCGAACGAATATTTCACCTGCACATATTTAAATGATATCAAATAAAGGGTAATAATATTAACAAGTGGTTATAATATTCAAGGAAGAGTACCGTGACTCTCGGTTAAACAAGATAAAGGCAGATAGAGATATCAGTATACAACAGATATGAGAATTTTTTGAATTTTATGAATTTTATGTCGGTAGAGAATGTCACTTCACTGGTTACGTAATCGACTTTAATTTGACGTTCATAGACAGACGCCAAGGAGTCACTGGTCATCAGATTCGCGTAGTCATATCCGAACGAATATTTCACCTGCACATATTTGAATAATGTTGCAGAAATGGAAATAGTAGGGGAGACCTGGGACAATTGTAACAGTTTTTTCCAAATTTGACCTATCAGCTTTATTAAAGCTAAATACTTGCTTAAAACTAAAATACAAATGAATATGCATATCTTAGCTTGACATATGAATAGGTTTGGGTTAAGTAAAACAAGTCATTTTGAAGCCATTACCATTTCAAAACAAGAGGTCGAGTGTTACAATTGCCCGTGACAGGGGCAATTGAAACAGACGTGCGGGGCAATTGTAACACATGAACTTGTAACATTTTGTTTTCTTTATCAAAGCTATGCACATGACAAATTAACATCATTAACCACATAAACTAATTATAATGAAACATGACAATGCTTGACTCATTTATATTACATTTTCCACTTGTTATATGCATGAAATGGGGCAAAGTTATGATAGTTTTTTTTTATTTTTTTTAATGATTATTTTTTAGTTGTTGTGGCTTCACCCTTTAACTGTAGAATTATAGAACCTTCATTAATTCATATTTTTGGTTCTACTTTGTACCTACAACAATATATCTTTTAACTGACAACTGTTGTATACACTTTATGTTAGGCTTACGCCTTTTGACTTTAACAATTTTCAAAATAAGTGAACATTTCTGAGAAGAAGTAAAATGACAGCTTTTTTTTTTTCTTTCTTTCTTTTTTTTTTGTAAAATCAATCTTTCAAAATTTACGCCACTTTTTTTCTTCTGGCAAAATCAATATGTCTTTGCCCTTTAACAAAACGTATTGGACATATATTTTCAGGTATCATATTGAAAAGTATTTTAATTTTTATTGAGGGGGCTGCCATCCCTCTCTCTCTCCTCGTCTTTCTTTCTTTCTATCTTTCTTTTTTCTTCATTCACTCCCTCTTTACTTTTTACTTTCCTATCTGCCCTCCCCCCCCCTCTCCTCTCTCTCTCTCTCTCCGCCTCTCCCTTTCTCTCCCTTCTCTTTCTCCTTTCTCTCTTTAATATGTGCGTTTTTTAATAAGAAAAACAAGTCAGGGGGGTCCCTATTCTCTTTCTCATTTAATAGGACCCCATTGTAATAAGTCTTTTCGGTTTATGGCTATCCTGTCTATGTTTCTTTTATGTGTATACTCATGACACTCGACGAATAAGAATAAAATAAATGAAATAAAATCATATGTTCACAGTTATTTATTCCTCATGTTTGAGCTCATAGATAGGTTACATTTTGTCCTTGTAAAAAAAAAGAAACTATAATTGATTATACATTCAAAGTTATGAAGTTCTGAAGTTCTCTAGTAAGTGATATAAATTATGAAAAAAACAAAAATAACAAATTTGAGGCTCTGATTACAATGAAACAAATGATAAACAAACTAAAGGCACTTTTTTTCGGAAAATATCAATATTTCATTGCATTTCTAACAAACGTATTAGACAGATATGTTCAAAGTTATTGAATTTTCATGTCTGAGATATAAGATATGGTTACCTTTGTTTTTGTAAAGCATAATAATCGACAATACATTCAAGTTATAAAGTTCTGATACTTGAGCTTATCAACGAGGCTTTTCTTTGCTATTTTTCTTTATATCCAAGTCTACTCTATTTACAATCTTGGCATTAAAAGAACGTAATGGTCACTCTCTCAATATATTTTAATTTTTTCTTTTCCAGTAAAGTGATATAAATAAAAAAAAACAGCAACAACACAACAACAACAAGAATAAAACTTGAGGCTCTGTATCTCACTTTGCGGAGCGTCTCCGCGATAGAATAGAAAATTTTGTTTTCGCGACGGACAGAATGTATTAAAACGTCTCCAATATCGCGGAGACGTCTCCGAGAGGAGCAACAAATTCGAGACAATTGTAATGTTTTCTATGTAATTTGCAGGGGCCACGGAGCTCTGGGAGGCTTCGTCAGCGAACGTGTACAAAAACAGAAAATGACATACATTTGTGATTTTTAGTCTGTTCAGCCCCCCCCCCTCCCCCCCCCATTCCCTCCACTTCCGCTCATCAGCCCCTCCACTTCCAAAAACGCTCCGCGGCCCTGATTGGTTATTTAATAGCTTGGTGTTGATTCAGCGGAAATTGCTTTACCGATTTCCTACGGAGTTACTTTAACAGAAACAGGGGCAATTGTAACAGCTTGTTACAATTGCCCCTGGCAGAGGTGACCATATTTGGAGAGATTTTTATCTATCTTAGCTTCGGTATTCATCGTTGAAACTTTATCAAAATATGGCCTAAGAACATAATTTCTAAATATACAAAAATGACAGCCGTAGCTCATCCATATATTTGTCCAGAAGAAAAACAATGGGTAATGTGAAATATTACTTTTATGCTCAAAAAACGGTTTTTCCGCTGTAGAAAGTTCCACGAAACATTAAATCTGCTAAAACTCATACAGCATGTGGAGCGATTAAATGCGCATGTTCTCTACAAATTTTAAGTTTATAGCGTGTTTCTGCTAGGAATGGGAGCCTCTGTTACAATTGCCCCGTGTTACATTTGTCCCCGGTCTCCCCTACTAAAGACAGAGTACTCTTGAATAATGTTGCAGAAATGGAAATAGTACTAAAGACAGAGTACTCTTGAATAAACAACATAATGACAGATAAAGATTTGGATATAATAATTGTTGCAGCTCTGATCTTCCTCTGATGTTGCACGGTAGCGAGGGCTGAACAGTCGACGGACATAAAAAAAAATGAATAGTTTGAAATGTGGTGTTGGCGCCGAATGCTGAGGATTCCATGGAGGAGATCAAACCAGTCAGTGCTCAATGAACTGCAGCCACGTAACTCATTGGAGAGCAATGGTACGTGTTGAAACTGAGACTGGGTTACTTTGGACATCATGAGAGCAAGGGGCGTAGAGCTGGCCATTATGCTTGGGAAAGCACAGGGAAAGAGGAAAAGAGGGAGGCAAAGAACAATATGCATGATTTAGAAACAGATCAGCGATATGTGAACTAAAGAACTGAAGAATTAACGTATGTCCATGTGGTCACCAGGAGTCGAGACGAACTGATGGCACGTAAAAACAACACTCAGTAGTTTGGAAAATTAGTCGAAGCAAAAGAATGGAGGAATAAGCTGGAGTAGGGATAGATTGAACCAATGAACCATTGATTGAATATGATAAAGATGATCATGGTGAATAACAGAAAATCGAGATTGAGGGGATTAGTCCGAAGAAGGAAGGAAAACTGGATGGGAGCGCAGGATTTATTTGTCTTTTGGCAGTTAATTTCAAGTATCTGCCACAATAAACTGACTATAATTTCGTATATCCGAGGAAATAAGTTATGTTACTCCAATGCAGGACTAGATCAGATATCCATTCAGACCGTTTTCCTAAGTGGAAAATGAGCCTTTCTAATGACTGGCCCCTGCCGTTGCACTTATGAGTGAGATTATTTAATGCTCTTGCGGGGTTTACAATGTATTCCTCGCAATAAAAAGGGCCCAATAAAAAGCTACGTTTGGAATCGTTTTCATTATTTTTTGGCCTGGATAATTATAATCATGATTGTAATAATAATTTTATTGTGTACCTCACATCCAGTAGCCGCGGCTGCTCCCTTGACACATCCTTCGATCTTTGCCTTGAGAATTGGCATGTCACTGCTGTCAAATGTTCTTAGAAAGAAGACCATCTTAGTTTCCTCTGGTATTATACTCGGACAGTCTCCTGCTTTGGTGATATTACCTGTGGTGAAAAATATAAAAGTCAGGAATCACGTTTATTGTTACGATTGTCATTTGATTTGATCTGTTTCATTGTTTTTCCATTTAACGTAACTGCGTATATGAGTATAAGAATGGCCTACATCTGTTGCAGTTCATTTCCAGTACTAGTAAATCAAGATTTTTTTTTAATTTGTTTTTTATTTTTATTTTTTTTTGGTAGTTGTCCAATGAGGATTGATTTTGGTCACTTATCATTCATTTGCATTTCTGGCCAAAAGTTGGACTTGTGTCGTTTTTATATTAAGGCCTTAAAAATCATTTTTGGAGGGACTATATTCTCAGCTAATCTATTTTGGATATTTATATCTATCATACAATGAAGACGAACTCCTCAACTCACTCGTTACAATGATAACTTTCTTGAATCTTGAATGTAACGCATAACGGAATGAATTGCCAATTAATACAAAATCAATTTTTCAAGTTTCAGTCAAAGGAAGAAAGACTGAGTGGATGCTTTCAAAGGAGTGGCACATCATCGCACGCAATCCTATTCGATACTCTGGGACAGCAGGGACAGCATTCACTAAGTCGTCTGCCATTTTCTTAAAAGTCGAAAAAATGGATTCTGTACTGGTCATCTTCATTTGCAATTTACTTAATTGTGCTTTACATTCATGATTCAAGAAAGGTATCAATGGAAAGGTGGAGAGTTCGTCTGTATTTATATGTCACATACAGCAAAAACAAATGAGCTTTGAATATGGGCCCTCTAAAAATGGATTACTCGTTTTGTACAGTCTGTGTCAAATAAAATGGTACAAGTGGATCAGTTTTTTTATAGCATGAAGATTAATCACAGCCTGCTATTATTTGGTATTTTCATAAAGCAGGAAGATCAGGCTTTCACCTGCAATTTTTTTCATCACATTTGGTGTTGTAATTTTTGAAATATTACTAGTTTTCTACAATCAAGAAAAATCCATTTTTCGCACGCCGTCGCATTCCTTTGTGTACAGGTTTCGCATAATGGCCATGAAGTGCTCAATTTCGATTTGTTCCTCGTTGCACAAAATTTAGCATAAATTTTGTTTTACGAAAGCAAATTATACAGAACAAAGCGCATCAGCAGGGAAAAACTTTTGGCTTTATTTTGGTACCACCTACACATATTATTTGAAAATATTTCACACCTAAAGATTTTTTTTTCCAACTGTACCATTTTTTTTTTTACACAGACTGTATATACGCCCTGTACGTATAACAATACTATTAACTCAAATACTAGTGTTTGTACAAATGGTACTATTGTCAATAAATGGTGGTACAATATGAATATCGAATTAGTCATCATATTGATAGTATATTATTAGCATATGATTATTGGTATAATAAATGGATTTTGCAATAAAAATTTACCATGGACTCTCCATTCTGGTCTGAGTTGCTGTCTCATAACAGAGACGTTTGAATAGCACATCACAGCAGCATCTAGAGCATTCACACCATCCCATGGGCACGAGGACGCATGGGCTGATTGCCCGGTATAGGTGATTTGCATCCTGAAATATTACACACAAAAAAATTACAAAAATAATTTAGATATTGCACAGACAAATACGTCCGGTATCATGTGATTTTCATCCTGAGATGTTACAAAATTGGACCAAAAAAGTTTAAATTTACCCCCTTAAAGGGAAAATGAGCCCTGGAATCAATTTGGTTTTAATATGCACAGACAAATACTTCAGGTATATGTGATTTTCATCCTGAGATGTCACAAATTTGGACCAAAAAAGTTTAAATTTAGGATATACCCTTAAAGGGAAAGTCCGCCCTAGAGGGCATTTCATCAAAGGACTTGTCGGACGTTTTATCCGACAAACTGTTATAAGCTATTGAAATGCTTTCATCTGATTGGCTGAGAGCAAATATGTCGGATAAAATGTCCGACAAGTCCTTTGATGAAATGCCCCCCCCCCCTGGAATCAATTTAGTTTTTATATGCACACAAACATATTTCCGTTATAGGTGATTTGCATCCTCAAATATTGCAAAGTATTACAAAAAGGTTTACAACACCGGAATTAAGTTGGTTTCAATAGAATAATAACATGAAGAAAGAAGTATCAATTAAGGTTTGAAGAAAATCGAGCCAAATGGTAACCAATAACAACGAAATTATGAATAATTAGTAATATAAGTATATGATTTTGAAACGTCACTTGCAAACTCTCCCATAATTAACAATAAATTATGTGAACTGTACATGAATTAACTTCATCATTAGCTACATCATGCATTTTCTTTGGAACCATTTTAGGTTTTATACGACATCACTTAAAAAACATGTAAGCCTGCATGGATGCATCCAATGTCATATATTAATTTTGATTGAGCACTCGGGCTTATACATGTTACATATCCTGTGTAAAAATCGGCTTATACCAGAAGCAACCCACGAATTTCAATCGTTAAAATAACTTTTTTTTTCTCTTGTAGATGGATCAGCAAGGCTTATACTAAAATAATTAAATCGATATTTGAGGCCCAATTGCTCTGTCGTTCTTGACAACATATAAATTAGGCATTACTATACGGTTGCGATTTACCCTGTAGCATAAAATAAGAAGGCAATGTTTTAAATACGAGATTGGCTACACATTTTTCTAGGATGAAAGTAAAACTGGTATTATAGACTTAAATTTTATTTAGACTATAAGAATACGAACTCATAGATAAAAGTACAGTCATTCAATGGACTTTGACGTATACATCAAACATGATTGCATAAGTTAGATGCTGAACGGATTTGAATTACAGGAGAAGCTGTGTTAGGTTTGAAGTAGTTTGAAGTTGGCCTATACAGCTTTATAAGGTTTGTGAATTTTCAAAATCTTTGATATTGGAAAACTCTTGACAGATCAAAGTTAAGATTTTATTGATACAATTACCAGAAACATTTTAAAGTGGGAGGCATAACCACGGCGAAAAAAAAGCTTACATTGTACAAGCCAGGATGACTGGTCTGGAGACATTACGAGGGAAAGGGTGCACCATCATGGCCACGTCGATTCCTTTAAAGGCTCCTGCTTCAATCAATTTAATCTTTCCCCCTCCACCCTCTTCAGCTGGAGTACCCATAATCGTCACCTGAAACCATGACAATTACGATGATTTTACAATGGTAATTATTACGCTGGTGTGATAGTCTAGAGCCATTTTTAAAAAAGAGGCCTCTATAAACTTTTAGAAGCATTTTTAGGTAAAAGTTGGGAACCAGTCTATTTCACATAATTCAAGTGTGCTGAATCTGATAAAACCGGTTCCCAAGCCGATTTCTCACGTTTTCACCACCTAATTTGCATAAACAAAATGGCCGCCAAATTGACCATTTTTGAGCTTCTGTCTCAACTCTTCCCTGGTTGTATTCACTTTTTACCCTCATAATGGCCGCCTAATTTCGCACTTACAATAAATATCATGTTAAATTGCTAGAATAAGCATTACAAGTTAAGAAAACAATCAATTTGATGTTTTGAAACTAATTAATTATGCAAATTTATGCAAGTTTGCAACCTTATATGCTATTATTTCATCAACTGAAGACAAACATTTGTAAACTGTGGTTCAGATATCTTTCACAACATTTTAAAATTATTTTAAAGCCCCAAAAGTATTGTTTCATGATGGATGCCCATTAATTTCATTGTTATGCAATTTGTTCTTTGTTTTTCCACGCGACTTTGAACGAGGTCTGTGAAAAATAGTCACATGAAAAATAATAAACTTTAAGGATGATTGTGGTCTTTTACTACTGTCATTTTGACGGGTATGTAGGCACAAACAGACAAAAACTAACATTTGTGCAGCAACGGAAACACATGCACATACACACACACCCTCACACACACACACACACACACACACACAAACACAAACACGCACGCACTCATCTGCATGTACAATAGGCACTTTCATACAAAGTGTTTACCATCTGACCATTGAGCCTACTTCTTCTGCCATTCGTTCCACTACCTCAAAGAGATGTAGTGCAGTGGGAAAGATGAACAAATTATTATGAGCTTTCAAATTATTTTCATGGTATTTAGATAGAATATGTAGTAGAAATTTCAGTACAAGATTGCTCTTCAAATGTTGAATTGTTATCAACCTTTCCCTATCACTAAAGAGACAGTTCCTTCCCCAATTCAACCTTAAGACCATAACATAATTTTGCTTTAAATTTTGAATAACACTGACGAGTGTTTATTTACAGGAGTGTGGCTCTGGGTGAATCTTTTTCAGGCTACAAGGGTACATAGTTCCATCAGGTGGGGCGCATACCAGAGGTTGTTCCTTGATTTGCTCTTTCCCCACACTCACAACTATTTTGCCCATCTTCGCTGTAATCCCCATTTTCCCGTATAGGACCTTACGCGTGTCCTGTGCCACCAGTGGCCTGAGCATTTCCTAAGGTGGTTCAGGCCATGACCAGGTGTGCTATGGCTCATCAGAACCTGATGAGAGAGACCTATTTGGACATTATTTTGTATGGCATTATTTGAGGTGGCTGGTCCACAGAGATGGTCTCGATTGTGGTGCAGAGCTAACAAGGGACTAAACTATGTCTTGATTTCAGTCTCTAATTGGCATGATTATAATTATAGAGAGGATATGGAGGGTTTATCCCCATTTGGTGTTAGCCAGCTTCTTTAGAATGTATTGCCTGGATCCTAATTTTGCTTTGTCTTGGCAATGTAGGGACAATCTAATGCCAAATGTAAGTAGATCAGCGCAGGGACATGTTTGAGCAGTTAATGCTGATTTCCGTATCAATCTGATCCTCAATTGTCGTTGGGCCCCTGTGTTCTAGAGATGACAGACACTTATTTGACTGTTTTTCAGAAATTCACTAGCAAAGGGATTCGTAGCATATTAAACGATTTATTTTGATTTCTTCATAGGAATTTGTAAGGCAATGCAGAGATCATCAACATACAGAAATAAAAATAATAATAATTGACCCCGAAAACAGACTGAACGCTACCCCTGTGGCCAAACAAAATTGATGCTCCTTACCCACGCATATACAGTATATGTCATTGGCTGCACTCGAATGATTTGGTTACCATGGACTTTTTCTACATTCCGGACAATCTAATAGCAACTTCCTGAATTGTTACTTTTTAGGACTTCAACACTCGGAGGTTTGCCACCAAGGAATTCACATGAGCTTACGCAGCTCTTCCAACCTGTATGCATTCCAGTGGGGTGTGCCATCTATCGAATCCTATTTGTCATTGCAGAAAGAGAAAGTAGCTCCATGTATAGCTGCATTTTTCCAGTTGAAGAGGAATTAAGATCGAACCTGGACCCAGCTGCAAGACATACAACGCTTTCATGGATGACCTGACTTTACTCAATCGATGAAGGCTCTTGAGCACATGGACCAGCTGATAAGCTGGTGTAGGATGAAGTTCAAACCAAAGAAATCAAGGAATTTGACTATCAGGGACGGAGGGTAAGATAACAGGACACGTTAACATTGTAGCGGATGAGGTCATTCCAACAATATCAGAAGCCCCTGTCCAGAGCTTGTGGTGCTAGTTCAATAAGGAGCTGTCTCACAAGAACCAGTTAATCAGGACCAGGGTGATGTGAAAGATGGACTGAAATGTATCAACAGATGTTGCCCTCCCAAGTAAATTGAAGTTGTGGTGCCTGAAGTTTGGGTTCTTCCACCATGTCCACAATGATGGCCATTATGCTGTACGAAATAGCAATGACGCATATAATGAGAAAGAATAGAACATTAGCATTAATGGACATTTCACCACTACTTATTCTAACCCCTGATCGCTGTTGCAGAGAGGAAGGAGTCAAGAGGTAAGAAAGCTAACATGTTTTAACTGGATAAGGCAGTTGGCCTCGTGCAGCAAGGAAGCTTGGCGTCGATTGGAATGCCTTGAACCACAGTCCCTTGTCCTGGAAAGACATATAGAAGATGGAAACAGGTAAAACCAAGTTCTTGCTACAAGCATCAATGATGTTCGTCCCTCCCCATAAACCTGAGGAAGTTGGCCTAGACCGAGAACGAGACTTGCCACAAATGAGGAAAAGAGGGCTCACTCAAGCATATTCTATCATCAAATTCCCATGTCTGTCTTGAAGAAAGCTCATTACTTGGAAGCACAATGAGATCCTGGAGTTGCTTAGCAATAAATGCTATCGACAGGGCAGACCAACAAACCACCAAATTCCCCTGTGATGATCTCATTCGTGAAGACAGGAATGTACACTGTCCGGAGTCAACAAGAAGGTTAGACCAAACAAAGCTGACTCCTTCGTCTAAGCAAGGAACTGGCAGTTGGTTCACATGGAACAGCAGATTACATTCCCCAGTGAATTGTAAATGTGACCAGACATGGTAGTCTGCATGATCAAGGGGAGTCTATTTAAGTTAGCATAGCTCTCTTTGAATGGACTTCGCTTTGGGAGGAGATGGCCCACAAGTACAAGACATCAAAGTTGCTGGACTAACATGTATGACATAATGCAAGGAGAGGGATGGAAGGTAGAAATTCTACCCAGTGGAGGCTGCAGAGAGTATGCTATGATTAGTTCCACATCTTCCTCTCAAGGATGGGAATAATATATACCGACATCTTCTTCCTCTCAGGGATGGGAATAACCAATATATTGACATCTTCCTCTTAAGGATGGGAATAACCAATAGAGGTCGAACTGGATAGGGATTCATGGAGATCGCTACCTGTACAATGTGTTTTGAAATGTCATCATTCAAACATTTAATTATTTTCATTGATCTTTTGTGTGACCATTTTTGATAGATTTCGTTCTAAGTCACGTGCAAAAACAAAGAAATCCAAAATAAATTTGCATTAGAAAATAACAAATGAGCGTCGAGATTAAATGGTATTTTTTGTTTTACAAGTTTTAAAAATGCTGGGAATAACATCTGAATTAATATCTGAATATCTGATATCTGAAAGTTGAAGAACTCTTGAGCTAATTTGATCAAGTTACCCATGTCATAGCATGTAAGGTCTCAAACATGCATTAATTTGCATAATGAATTGATTTTGAAACATCAAATTGATTATTTTTATAAATTCTTATGCTCAGTCTAGCAAGTTTACATTATAATAAAAGTGACTTCAAATAATGCGGTCATTACGAAGTTAAAAAGTGGATACAACCAGGAAGGAGTGTAGACATAAGGCCTAAGGTAAAAAAAAATGGTAAATTTGGCGGCCATTTTGTTTATGTAAATTAGGTGGTTGAAAACGTTAAAAGTCATCTTGGAGCTACAATGTAGTCTTATCAGACTCAGAACACTTAAATTATGGGAAATAGACCGGTTCCCAAACTTTAAACTAAAGGTTGAAGCACAACTCTTGAGTAAATTTGATCAAGTTATAGCATGTAAGGTCGCAAACATGCATAAATTTGCATAATTAATGAATTTAGAAACATCAAATTGATCTTTTTCTTAAAATTGTAATACTCAGTCTATCAAGTTTACATAATAATCAGTGTGAGTGCAAAATAATGCGGCCCATTATACAGGTAAAAAGTGAATACAACCAGGGAGGAGTGGAGACTTTACATGTAAGCTCGAAAATGGTCAATTTGGCGGCTAGGCCTATTTTGTTTATGCAAATTAGGTGGTGAAAACGTGAGAAATCGGCTTGGGAACCGGTCTTATCACGACTCAGCACACATTAGAATTATGTGAAATAGACCAGTTCCCAACTTTTACCTAAAGGTCGAAGAAATCTTGAGCTAATTTGAATCAAGTTATAGCCCCATTGTAGCATATAAGTTCGCAAACATGCATACATTTGCATAATTAATGAATTTATAAAACATAAAATTGATTATTTATTAATTGTAAATGCTCAGTTTAGCAAGTTTACATAATAATCAATGTGATCTGTAAATACTCGGCTGTTACGAGGGTAAAAAAGTGGACACAACCAGTGAGGAATAGAGACATAAGCTCAAAAATGTTCAAATTGGCGGCCATTTTGTTTATTGCAAATAGGTGGTGAAAACGTGAGAAATCGGCTTCGGGAACCGGTCCTTATCTGATTCAGCACACTTGAATTATGTGAAATACACTGTTTCCGAACTTTTACCTAAAAATGCTTCTAAAAGTCATATTTTGGCTAAATGGCTCTAGTCTACGACGATAGAATAGATTATTGTTTGTGAACACAGGGTCATAACTGGACCTACTCATTTTTCTTATGGGGGGATGATGAATAGATCACCCCCCCCCTTGACAAAATAAATTCAAATTCAAATTCAAATTTATTGATATACAATCTTACAACTTTGGATTATCATCAGAGAAAAAGATAATGAAGATTGATGCGCGTCTTAATTTATTTGAAATGGAGCATACAAAATTAACCCTTTCCCGGAAAATCTTGATAAGAGGTCTTCATTTGATAATATTCATTGGATATGGATTATCAATGATCAATGGCTGCTCTTTCTTCACAAATGTCTATACTTCTAACATGGCCTTTCACACACACAACACACACACACACACAACACCGCGCGCGCACATATATATTCTGGACAAACGATGTGAGAATAATCACACTTAATTAACTACAAGTCTGCTTTCCACCGAAAGATGGCGGTATTTCAAATCATTTATCAGGATCATCATCCTTGTAATCAACGCAAAAAATAATTATTATGTAGTCAACCTGGTCACCTTAGGTTTCAACTTTTTAACTTTAAGTGAGGTTATACTTCAAGTTGCCCCTGAGCATAATATCCTAATTTAAGCCCTCCATGTTTATATCTGGCAAAAACGTACAAAAACTAGAACATAAAACGTACTCTTCCTTTTGGTGCATCTGGTAGCTGGAGTGCAGCTTTGATCCCCGAGACCTGCGGCTGCTCCGCTTTCGGCGATCAGTGGGTGTCCATGCATGGTCAATCTCTGGAGAGGCATCATACTCACAGATCACACAAACATGGACACCACCATCGGTCCCATACGTAGCTTTAAACGCTGTCTCTAAATGAAAATGTCTCGTCACCTACAAAATAAAACAACAACAATAAAACAATAATGACGACAGAGCGTAAATAACATAATAAAACAAAAAAGAAGTGGCATACCATAATGTATCACGTTATGTAACTTGTTTTCAAATATTCATATGGAACAATTAATGTGGCCCCATTCCTTTAAGGCTTAAGGCCTCGTCACACCGAGTCCGGTCCGGTAACCGGTACGCAAACCGTCTCAAATCGTCCAAGAGCGACCCCATAAAAACCGTACCGGTTGCCGTTCCGGCTAGTACGGCACAGCCCGTGTTTGTTGTGACCAGTCTCATTGCAATAGTACACGGCCGATTCATTTCGACCGTTTTTGCCCATTGTTGAACCGGACCGGGCCGTGCCGTGACCCGGACCGGACTCGGTGTGACGAGGCCTTAAGATCGCTAACATGATAAAATAGAAAAATTGTATTATCTTATGTTAGCGTTATGCACCAATTTATTGTTTTGCACTTTGTATTGTATATCACAGAAGGAAAAAAAAAAAAAAAGGGGGGGGGGGGTGGAAAGATATGAAAGAACGAAAATATATAGCAACACCAACAGTAGACCTATTGTATTGACTATGGATTTTTTGTTTCGTTTTGTTTCTTTATGGCATGCATTCCGCAATAATCACCATCCTGAGAGGTGGGTAAAATACACCGTCATAATTAATATTCTTCTTATTCATATTTTTCAACTTCTTCTTCTTCTAATACATTTTTTTTGGTTGCTGTTTTTCCTCATTATATATGATCATTCTGGATCTACCCTATCTCTTACGAATTTTGTTTGCAGCCTTATCATACACACACATAAACAGACAATCGTAAGATGGGCGTGTTCGGTTCAAATTTTGAGACAATTAAGTTCTCCGCAAGATCTCCACCATAACAACCTGCTAACAAGTACAAAGTTCATAATAGGCCTAGACCGTATAAAAAAAAAACAATACAATGAAATCTGTATTTTTACATAAAGGTGATGTCAGAAGAGTCGCTATAAAATGTGTGTGTGTTTTTTAAACAGATTTTCTGTTAATTTCCTCCATGATGTTATGGGATAAAAAGGGAAATTAGGAGTTTCTGTAGCGTTTTAGTTAAAACAGAACAAATGTGTTAGTAGTGATGTCTGTTTTGTACCTTTCACGTAAATATTTGCAGGAAAAGAAATAAACCACAATTTTCTGTAATTTTACAAATAAGATATGGCGACTCTGCTGATATCATTTGCTGTAAAAATTCAGATATTTTATATTACACTGTAAAAAAAAAAAAAAAAAAAAAAAAAAAAAAAAAAAAAAAAAAAAAACAGAAAAAAATACAGCAAAGTGATGTCAGCAGAGTCGCCATACAAAAATGTAATTTAAAATACAGTTTTGTTGTAAATTTCTCCCTTAAGAATTGATGAAAGAGAAGGAAAAATATCATTAGAGTTTTATATAGCATACGTATTTGGTTAAAACGGAACAAATGTGTTACTCCTGATGTATATTTTGTATTTCTCAGGTAATTATTTGCAGGAGAAACTTACAACAAAACTGTTGTTTGAATTACATTTTTTCATGGCGACTCTGCTGACAGCAGATTTGCTGTAAAAATACATATATTTGTTATTACCTCAAAGCCTTGACTTTCGAGGAAGTCTGTCAGGGCAGCATGGGCATGATGTTCCTCAAAATTCAGTTCGGGATGGCTCCATATACCTTGACTTAGCTCATGTAACCCAGCAGATGTCTCATCTATCTTGGTTTCTGCAGCATCCTTCAACCTCCTCAGCACGGCACAGTCTTTCTCATCCATACAGAAGGCAAGATGATCGTCGGCGTGTTATTATGTCAGAGTGATTGCTCCTAGATTCAAGATTCAATTTATTTTCTGTTTATAAACATGACAATATACACATTCGATATAAACACATTCAATAATACATTCGTCTGCGTATATCAGAATGTCTCAGAGTGATTGCTCCTAGATTCAAGATACAACGTTCAATTTATTTCCCGTTTATAAACATAACAATATTCACATTCCATATCAGTGGCGTAGACAGGTCCTCGAATGTGGGGGGGGGGGGGGGGGTGGAGGTTGCGCCGAATTACCCCAAGCAAGTATACAATTCCAGGCGAGCACGAAGCGCGAGCGGAAAATTTTGAGGAAACAAGAGGTTTTTTTTTTGTATCTATATACACAAAGAAGGGGCGAAAAAAGGCCGATTTGGGGGGTTATGCCGAATTACCTCAGCAAATATACAAGGCGAGCGCGAAGCGCGAGAGGAAAAATTTTAGTTTAAATGAACCAAATCTTGCATAATAAAAATAGTAAATACTTAATTGATTATCAAAGAAATTAAACAAACATGCCGTACCAGAAGGGTTAATGTGCCAACTTTTTATTTCCTCTAAGCGTGCGCGAAGCGCGAGCTAAAAAAAAAAGCAATTCAGGGGCCTAAGCCCGATTTCGTATCCACAAAGGGATTATTCTGCAAAATATACCGAGAGCTACACACCTCTAAATAGATAAAGGTAATTTTAGACCATTTATTTTATGTTAAAGATTTGTTCACTTTACAAATAATATTAAAAATACAATTATAAGTATGAATACAATTAAAATAAACATATAGGGTAAATAGACTATATAGAAATAGAGCTCTAGGAAGAAAAACGAAATAATATACCTGGAAATAATAAAACAAGTATAGGCCTTAATGTAAATAAATATACACTGTCGCTCATAAAGGTTGGATATTTTGTGTATGCTCCAGCAACATCTTTTTACTTCGGCTTTAATTTCTTGAAATTATTTGCCCCCACTTTCACTTTTTGGGACTCTTGACATATCTTGGACATTCCCCAACCATTCCCAGGGAATGAAAAATAACACAAGGTTTGTCAACCCCCACAATGCCCATTTTTTTTGTTTACCCGCCTGACCAAGGCCCCCTCTGTCCTACCCCCGCGAAACGGGTTTGACATGTAGGACTCTTGTTGTTCTTCACGTTAAATCACGGTTTAACGTCATATTCTTTGGTCTCTTGTCTAGGGGAGGGGTTGAAGTAAAAAGTGAGATCGGTAAAAAATGGAAATATTTTATCCTACCTTTATGGTAAACACAAAGGAAATAAAAACCAATCATGAACCCTTAATTATTATTGTTTTCCCCAAATTTTTGTTTCAGTCTTAACAACAAGGTTGTAAATGATAACCAAATTTCATTTTTCATTATGATTTATGTTTAGCTAAGATTCTACAATACATTGTTGGGGAGACAGAAATTTCCATGTTGTAAAAACGAATAAAATCAATTTTGAACCCCAAATCAAAATAAACTTTGAACCTCCCCCTAGACAATAAATCTAAGTCTGTGATCACAAACCTAGATTTAACTTAAAGAACAATAACAACCCTATACTCCACACGCGTTTCTTGGGGGTTCGGAAGGAGGGGGCCTTGGTCAGCCGGGTGAACAAAAAAGGGGCCCCAAAATTTGAAAAAATTGCAAAAATTGGCATTGTTGGGGTCGTCAAGCTGTTTTTATTTCTCAATACCCGGGAAGGGCTGGGGGAACGTCCAAGATATAGCAAGGGTACAGAAAATTGAAACTAAGGACAAACAAATTTTAGAAATTGAAGCCGGTGCAAAGTGATGTGACTCGACCGTATAAAAAAATATCCAACCTTTATGAGCAACAGTGTATAATAGATATAGTCATAAATAATCTGGATTTAATAATGATAATAATAATAATAATAATATGCGAGCGCGAAGCGCGAGCGAAAATTTTAAGAGCTTCATGGAAGAAAAAGGAGTGTGCAAAGCCTATTTCTGCTTGAAAAAAAAATACATATCACCCGTGAAAAGTGGGGGGGGGGGGGGGGGGGGGGGATGCATCCCCCCATCCCCCCCCCCCCGCTGTCTACGCCCCTGTTCCATATAAACACATTCAATAATACATTTAAATATAGCATAAGCAAAGTTTTCCAGTATGAAATAAAACACATATTTTGAATAATACGAAGGATTATGAGAAAGCAAGAAATGAACAGTAAAAGAAAGAAAAAAAAAAAAAGACGTTTGTTGAATATATTTTTAAACGTAGGGAATTGCAAAAGAACAAGGTGCAAGCCCCTAATTAGTTACCACGATCATATTGAATATCAAAGGAAACAAATTCGGGAAAATTTTGATAAATGAGAACCTCGCTAACATTATTAATTTATTTACATTACTAAAACTTGTTTGAAGGCATACATGTAAAACTACTATTCTCTTTATGTACACTGTTAGAAAATTTCTCCTTAAAAAACAAGAAAGTTCCTGCAGCAGAGTCTCGAGAACATTAGTAATCTTACTGTACAAATTTGCAGTGAAATTACAGAAAATTGGTATACGAGGAGTGAAAATTTACCAATTTTCTTTTTTTCAAACAGACTTGTTCTGTTAATTTGCAGAAAATTTCCCGTTATAAAAATTTACAGAATGATTCTGTTATACATATACAGAATAATTCTGTATTTTTTTCTCCTAAAAAAACAGAAAAAGTTCCTGCAGCAGAGTCTCGAGAACACCAGTAATCTTACTGCACATTTGGTAACACAATTTACAGTAAAATAACAGTACAATTACAGAAAAATGGTATATGGGGTATGTAAATTTACAAATTTCCTGTAATAAAAAGCCGTTTTCCTTTTTAAAAACAGACCTGTTCTGTTAAATTTCAGAAAATTTCCCGTAATAAAAGTACACAGAACTATATTATCATTCATAATACAGAACGGTTCTGTATTTTTCTGTCTGTAAAATCTTCTGTTTTTTTTAACAGTGTATAACAAATTCAGTGCATGATCTAGGGTCCAAAAGGCGTGCGCACCAACCCAACCCTGTGTATTGAACATTATTATTAAAAAATATATAATTGTATATTGCCAGCAGCGCCCCTTCCATTTTCAAATCCTCCAAAATGATATCCCCTCCCTGGACATGAGCATTAAAATTTCGGACACTGTCAGTGCTTCTATATTCTACAGTAACTCTTCACTTTACGGTAGTATAATATCACTGAGCAATTAATTACCTGCGGGCTTCCTTTGCACTATGTACTCGCCCCATAACATATAATATATTTATAAATAATTATGACACTAAAGTCAAATATCAATATTGGGCAAAATAACATATATATGTTACGACTGACCTTGTACTGTGTGTTTTGGGCGCCGAGAATACTCTATAGGAACACTATACAGCAAACCCAATACATGTACCATAACTGTAGAGTATATAAGTATAGAGTACTAGAGTATCAGAATCAGCTGTATATCCGCGGTCTGATAATCAAATAAAAATGATAGATAACTACCTTTTGTCACGAAGGACAGTCTACACACATGGCCTCTCTAGCACTATTGTGTACTGTTATCAACGAGTGACTATAGGCTCAACCTTGGATATGTATACATTTAGATAGCTGTTCGAGGTCCAGATCATTTGGGTATGCAATCATATAGGCCTACTCCCCCCTCCCTCCCACCTCCCACCCACACTTTTCGAAGTGTGGCCCGTACGTGCAAATACAGATTGAAATATATACCTTCAACGTTAACCCACCCCCTAAAGGAGTATATACCAAAACAATAATACGCGTGTTACATATTCATCATATTTAAATGCCGAATAAAACAATAATTAATAATAGTAAATACGGGATGCTTCCTCAGCGGCAAATCCATGTTTTAAAAATCGGAGGGGGCGGGGGTCCCAAAATAAGTAAAATAGGGGCCGGACGCAATTTTTCTGAATTTTGACATGTACAGCACCGGCCAAAAGTTTGGGGTCACCCTCAGATTTTAAAGAAAATCATAAATACACTGCATTATACATTCATTCAAATATACTGATACAGAACGATTTTTTTGGGGAGGAGTACCTCTAATTCTATTTTCACAAAAATCCCGATGTTTCACGTCTCAGTGGGCACAAGATGCAAGAAAATCTTGCAAATGACAAGAAGGTTTAGGGCTCCGTCATGGTTCAGTGAGTTATCGCATACGTAATTTGGCATTTGGCATTGTTATTTGGAGATCAGATGAAACTATATGCAAAGTTTTATGAAATATCTCGCAGTCAAATGGACAAAAATTAACAATGAAAATATATATATATATATATATATATATATATATATTGAAGGAAAAAAAATTCATGGAACAAGTAAATGCACGTATGGCCACGTGTCATGAATTTGGGTGCAAAATGCGTTACATGCCCAAATACACTGTTCGTCATAAAGGTGGAATATTTTTTTGCCGCTATAGCGACATGATTTGCTCTGGCTTTAAGTTCTTGAATATGTTTGTCCCTGCTTTTACTTTTGGGGACCCTGGCTATACCTTGGACATTCTCCCAACTCTTCACGTGGACCTTTTTCTAAAAAAGTTTTGTCAACCCCCGTGATGCCCATTTTTGTCATTTTTTCCCATTTTGGGGCCCTTTTTTGTTTTCCCGGCCGATCAAGCCCCCCTCAGTCCTACCCCCAGGAAACGCGACTGAGGTGTATTTTTTTATATCGTTCTTTAAGTTAAATCTATATTTTTGGGGACAGGTTAAGGTCTTTTGTCTAGGGGAGGGGTTGAAGTAAAAAACGAGATCCGTGAAAATCCGGAATATTTTATTCCATCTTTATGCTGAAAACAAAAGAAATGAAAAACCACCTTTAACCCTTAAATATCATCATTTTCCCATTAAATTTTGTTTAGTCTTGATGAAAAGGCTGTAAATAGTCATTATTGATAATATTTTATTTGATTTATGTTTAGTTGAGATTTTACAATACAATTTAGGGAAGATAGAAATTTCCATGGTGTAAAAATGAATAAAATGAATGTTGAACCCCAATCAAAATAAATTTAGACCCCTCCCCTAGACAAAAGGGTCGAGTCTGTAACCATAAATCTAGATTTGATTTAAAGAACAATAACAAATCTCCACCTCAGACGTGTTTCCTTGGGGTAGGACTGAGGGGGCCTTGGTGGGTCGCGTGAACAAAAAAGGGTCCCAAAATAAGAAAAAATGACGAAAATGGCCGTCTTCTGGGGGTGACAACATTTTTTTGAAGAAAAATCCCCGGGAAGGGTTGAGGGAACGTCCGAGATACACCCAGGATCCCAGAAAGTGAAAGCGGTGACAAACACATTCAAGAAAGTAATAAAGGAGCAACATAATGTCGCTTGAACCAGAAAAAAATATTCCACCTTTATGACGAACAGTGTATATTGTGTATACTCAATAAATAAATTCTGTAGTTTCTTAATTATAAGTAAGTCAAACATGTATAAAAGTATAAATATATATATATATTGAAAGCTGAGATGGTAAGGAAGATGATTAACATATTCTTTTGCCTGTATAGGGTGTGTCGTGAAAGATATACAAGGTCAACGGTTAAAAGAAAAAATGATATTAAATTTCCACACTTTCAATGGGGAGTAATTTCTCATTCTTTGCACTAAATGAAATATAAATCAACTCAGATTGTGTGAATAAAACCCTATAGGTGCTTCTAAAAACATAAACTTGTTATACAAAATTATTCTTTCCAACCGCGCTACAGAGTTCATAAAAAAGGGGGTAAATGGTGCAAAATGCCAGAAATCCTGGCTTCTACATTTGAAATACAACTTAAACAAAGTTTATTGCAAGAAATAATATTATGTTTCCACTCAATTGGGTAACTACGTATGTATATGCAAAGAAAATGGGGAAAAAGGACATTTTTTTTTTTTTTTTTTTTTTTTAAATGCTTGCAATGCATTGTCTACAAGGTTGCGTGCATAAAGTATGTTTTAATTGATTAATTAATTGATTAAGAGACTTTTGAAAAATCTAAGTCACATTTTTAAAAACCATGCAGGTAAATTCCAAAAAGATTAATATATCACTAAACCTATACGACCGCTTGAAAACACCAAGGTGGATATAAGCGCTTATGGAACTATTATAACGCAAAAATTGAAAAGAAAATAACAAAACTTGGAATTCCCTATATCTTATTGTCTCCACCATAGAATCCTCCCCTTCTTCCTACCCTACCCCACTGTTTAAGTTCAAGATAAATTTGGCGCCCCTTAGCTTAACGTCAATTTTGGCCCCCCCTTAGTTTAAGGCCGATTTGGCGCCCCCTAATTTCAAGATCGAATGAGCGCCCATATGTGTTAAGTCAATTTGGCGACCCCGGCCTATAAGTTAAAGATCACTATATGGCGCCCCTTAGTTTAAGATCAATTTGGCGCTCCCTTGGTTTAAGGCCTATTTGGCGCCCCCTAAATTCAAGATCGAATGGGCGCCCAAATGAGGTCAATTGCTACCTCATTTTCTTAAGATCAATTTGGCGCCCCTTAGTTTCTTAGGCGAACCCTAAGTTTAAGAATTTGGCTATATACTCCTTAGTTTAAGGCTGATTATGGCGCCCCTAAATTTAAGATCGAATTCGTGCTCATAGTTCGTAGGTCAATTTTAATTGGCACCCCGGCCTAAGTTAAAGATCAATATGGTGCGCCCCTTAGTTCAAGATAAATTTGGCGCCCCCCCCCCCCCTCCCCAGAAAAAAAAAAGTGGAAACGCCTGCCTAATTTTTTATTTTTCTTATATTTCTTCCCCTCTTCCCCCTCTCTCTCTATTCCCCTTTCCCGTTTCTTCTTCTTTTTTTTTTCCTCCCTCCCCCCCCCCCCCCCCTCTTCTTTCCTTTTTTTCCTTCCCCTGGCTGGCCCCTTTCTCCATTTTTTTTTTTTTTTAATCTATGTTTTTTATTTTATTCTGGAGATACCATAGTCCGACATCGACGACAAAAAAGGAGAAAACTAGGAGAAAAAGGAGAAAACTAAGTTAAAGGTGAAAATCATTTCATGTTGACTCTTGTGGAATAATTATTATGGAAATTTATTGTAAATGACTATATTAGAGGCATTATCCTGGAATTATTCACCAGGAAAAATCAAGAACACCGAATCTAGTTTCAGAAAACCGAGGTCATGTTATGACTTGACCTTGGTTATCGTAGTGTAGTCCCAATCGCTAAGAATCGTGTTGTTGGTACGTTCACTTAAAAATTTTGATTGACGGCCGAGGCAATCCGTTATAAAAGCGTTAACCTCATGCCGTGAAACGTGTTTTCCCATATCGAAAAAAAGCCCCCTGTATATGCTATCTTAAGTTAGATAAATGTATAAGCCATTTAGCTTTAATTTCCATACAAGAGAAATTGAGTGAAAAACAAAACTCACACAGGTTTTCAGCAGGTCAGTCTCTGTCTCTTGTGACTTGTCTAGCTATGGTGTCTTTGACTTTGGAAAAAAGATTGAAATGTTTTGGAAAAAATATTGAAATGTATAGAAAACGTAGTGAATTGTGTAAACTGCTGAGGTGTGTGATCATAACTGGACAATCGAAGTAGTTAAGGTGCTTATGACAGTCGCTGTGTAACATTCTAACGTTTTTGTTGTTAGGTCTAAATTTAATAATTGAATAGAGTTAGATCTATGCAAAGTATGCTATGACAATGAGATATTATCATTTAATTGATTCATGACTTTATTCTTGTATCGACATCCCTGGTACATGAGACTCCTGAAATACATAATGAACAGTATTTTATTATGTTTTGTATTATCACAAAATATTTAACCATTTGAGTTTTAAATATCTTTTCTGAAACGCACAATATAACGTTAGATAGCTACTCCCACTTAGGAGGTTGTGGGTTCGATCCCGGCTGTATCATACCAAAAGACGTTTAAAAAATGGTAGTTGCTGCTACCCTGTTTGGCGTTCAACAAGAAAGGGATAGAGTCAACGACCATCTGGCACTACTGAGCGGCTGCTGGGGGCGCCCATGAAAAAAGGGGCAAAAACTATTTCCTTTCACCTTCGTTTCGGACCAAAAAATTGGGAGCATTCTTCTTCTTCTTCTTCTTCTTCTCCTTCTCCTTCTCCTTCTCCTTCTCCTTCTCCTTCTTCTCCTTCTCCTTCTCCTTCTCCTTCTCCTTCTCCTTCTCCTTCTCCTTCTCCTTCTCCTTCCTCTTCCTCTTCCTCTTCCTCTTCCTCTTCCTCTTCCTCTTCCTCTTCCTCTTCCTTTTCCTCTATCTCCTCCTCCTCCTCCTCCTTCTTCTTCTTCTTCTTCTGCTTCTTCGTCTTCGTCTTCCTCCTCCTCCTCCTCCTTCTTCTTCTTCTTCTTCCTCTTCCTCTTCCTCCTCCTCCTCCTCCTCCTCCTCCTCCCTCCCTCCCTCCTCCTCCTCCTCCTTCTTCTTCTTCTTCTTCTTCTTCTTCTTCTCATTCTTCTTCTTCTTCTTCTATCTATCTTCTTCTAAACAAAAAAAAATGCCCTAATAGTCTCAAATCATACCTGAAATTGAATTTAATAAAAAAATATCACTTTTCACAAAAAGTAATTTTAAACTTGTGTTGGAAAAAAAGAACTTGTGAAAAAAGGGCAAAACTAGTATAAATAATGCACTCAAATTCATGTAGAACTTTTGATCCGGGGTTATGATCCCAATTTAAACTTTTCTTTCTGAGATTTATCAATATTTTTATATTTTGTGGTCTTTGAGTTTATTATATCCCAATTTATTAACTTAATAATGTTCCTCTTTTAAGAGAAAACCTGTAAAATGTATTATTTGCTGAAAATCTATTGTTCTGCATTGCATTGGACTCCATGCAAAGGGAGGCAATTTAGACATTGACATTTGTGAGGCATGTATGTGGGACTGCACTCTGTTTGTGGGAGTGTCTAGTAGAGACCCACACATCGTAACAGGATGTCATGCACTTGTGTAGTGGTGGAATCTTACCTGCCATGAGATGGGTTTGAGACTAGTTTGCAACTCCAAGACTCTGGAGCCTCCGAGTCTCTGTGAAATCTCGTTAGCCTCTGCGACTGACGTCTCCAGAGTCGAAGGAAAATTGAGATTTTTGATGATATTTTTCTAGTCTCTGAGATGTCTCCCCCTGAGTTGAGATACCACCTTAAGACAGAACTTTAATGAATGTCAAATTTGTTTTAAATATTTCTTACATTATCCAGAAGACTAGTCCAGACTGATTAGGGTTAAACTTTTTATTTCAAAAGTACATGAGTTTCACCACATGTCTTGTACTCTATAATTTATTTTTACATCACATGTATCAATTACTTTTTTTTAATTGTTTTATTCCCAGAATTTTCTTGCAAAAGGACTTTGCATAATCTTGCTGTGCATCCATGCAATCTCAAGATGCTTTCTGAGGTGGCAGTCATGTACAATCCTAATTAGTTTTTGAAGTTTGGAGCCACGATGTCTGATGCTTGCAGCCAGGTGTACATTTCCTGAAGAAAAGGAAGACGAGCTAAACATGGGTATTTGCAGGAACAGAAAGATGTGGAGGGTGTTTGGTACAGCCATCATCATCACCTTCCTTGCAGGCTGCTTCATGGCGATCTCAAGCCTCACAAAGGTGGATTCCAGCCAGGAAGCACAAGCTGCCAGAAATGCTGTACAGCACGTAAAGAAAGAGGGCGCCATTCGGAAAGAGGAGAGTCACGATTACAATGCTAGAGAGCACTTGAAAGGGGAATCTGAAAAAGAACAGCTTGGACTGAAAGGTGTGCATGAAAAGAGTAAAATCGTACAGCTACAGGAAATGGTCGCTCAGGGAAGGAACAAAACATTGCAGTCAAGATCAGGTCAGCCTGCTGAACTTCTGGAGACACTGGCAAAAAAGAAAAGCACTGCTAACAAAACCATTGCAAAGAACATGGGGGATATTGATGATCCTTCATCGTGGCCTTTGCCAAACTACAACATTCATGCTTTCTACTATCCGTGGTACGGTAGCCAAGAATTTGATGGGAAGTACTTCCACTGGAACCATCAGATCCTTCCCCATTGGAACAAGAAAGAGGCTAAGAAGTGGCCCTCAGGAAGATGGCAACCTCCTGGGGAGATTGGAGCTAATTTCTATCCTCAGCTAGGACCTTACAGCTCGAGAGACCCTGCTGTCATTGAAAACCATATGAGGCAGTTGAGACTAGCAGGGATAGGTGAGAGGATTTTGATTTTTCAAATTGATTCTTAAAGTAAATGAAATCAGAGTATCTCCCCTTTGTACCTAACACTGTAACTCATCAAAATTTTGGTAATTTGTAGAATAGATATTTTAGGTTTTGTATAAAGATTTGAAGTCCATCTTGACTTAGATTCACCTTGAGGAAATTAAGAAAATGAGACGAGAAGAAATTTTATAGTAATTAACTTACTCTGAATCTATGTATGTATCATTCTGATTTTTCAGTTAATGTTAAGAGTTTACTAACACAACACAAAAAGTTACCCAAATTAGCTTACCTGTTTAAAAAGTGTTCTTGCACATCTTACATTGACTAACTTCTGTGGGCAAATGAGATTGATTCACTGAGCCATGCATGAGTGAGCACACACCAAAAAGTGACAAATCTGACTTTACACTTAAATTCAAAATTCCCTCTATAAAGGCATTTTGTATGTTTAAACAGTTATTTTTACTTGAATCAATACCGTTCACATGTTCTGCTATTGTTTAGTGTGCTATATGACAGCATGAAAAAACAATATCTTCCTGTGTTTGATGTTGTATTTGTGTAGTTCAGGATATGTGATATTGTAATCGTTATTGTTTAAAAAATAAACTGAATAGATTTTGTTTGGCAAATTTCAAATTTTGGAGGGTGATACAACACAAATTTTGCCATGAAAAAGAAAACTGCATCCGTCTGCCTCACTTCTGACTTATCATGATACTGTCATACCAAATATATTGTCTTAAAAATAAATGCAGGAATTCATCATTTATTTCTTTTCTTACCTTTTAACAAATTCATTCATTCCATTCAAAAAAGAAAGAAAAAAAGACCTTGAATTTATCGCCGCAAACATCAGAGAGAAGTATAGTCGGAGGCCGGATGAGGAGAGGGAGGTGATGGGGGCCTGTGGACCATTTAGGGATAAGATATGAATTGCATTAGGCCTACATGTACATGTACCTTGTAATCGCTTTTTAACATTCATTTTCATCGGTATAGGAGTAATATCCATGTCGTGGTATCCAGCGGGATTAGCAGACGACCAAGGAAAACCTAGCGACGATATGATGTCTACATATCTTGACACTGCTAACAAATATGGGATCAAGGTTAGTTATGGTGCGAGCACCACCCTCGCCAGCAGTCTCTACACCCTTCCACATTGATCTCTACACCCTTCCCCAGTGATCTCTACACCCTTCCTGTGTTATCTCTACACCCTTCCTCAGTGATCTCTACACCCTTCCCCGGTGACCTCTACACCCTTCCCCGTTGATCTTCTACACACCTTCCGATGATATCAACAACCCTTCCCTGTTGATCTCAACACCCTTCCCCGTTGATCCTACACCCTTCCCCAGTGACTCTACACCCTCCTGTGTTATCTCTACACCCTTCCTCAGTGATCTCTACACCCTTCCCCGTTGACCTCTACACCCTTCCCAGTGATCTCTACACCCTTCCTGTGTTATCTCTACACCCTTCCTCATATCTCTACACCTTCCCCGTTGACTCTTACACCCTTCCCCGTTGATCTCTACACCCTTCCCAGTTGATATCCAACCCTCCCTGTTGATCTCAACACCCTTCCCCGCTTGATCTCTCACCTTCCCAGTGATCTCTACACCCTTCCTGTGTTACTCTACACCCTTGCCTCAGTGATCTCTACACCCTCCCCGTTGACCTCTACACCCTTCCCCGTTGATCTCTACACCCTTCCAAGTTGATATCAACAACCCTCCCTGTTGATCTCAACACTCTTCATCAGTGATCTCTTTACCCTTCCTCAGTGATCTCTACACCCTTCCCCGTTGACCTCTACACCCTTCCCCTTGATCTCTACACCCTTCCCAGTTGATATCAACAACCCTCCCTGTTGATCTCAACACTCTTCATCAGTGATCTTTATACCCTTCCTCAGTGATCTCAACCACCCTTCCCGTGTGATCTCAACACCCTTCTCTGTTGATCTCAACACCCTTTCCCATTTGATCTCCAACCCTTCCTCAGTCCCAGTGATCTCTACACCCTTTCCTCAGTGATCTCACACCCCTCCACATTGATCTCTGCTCCCTTCCCCAGTGATCTTTATCGACCCTTCCCCAATTGCATCTCTACACCCTTCCCCATTGATCTCTACACCCTTCCCCAGTGATCTCAACACCCTTTCCCGTTGATCTCTACACCCTTCTCCAGTGATCTCTACACCCTTCCTCGTTGATCTCAACACCCTTCCCTAGTGATCTCTACACCCTTCACCAGTGATCTCAACATCCATCCCCTGCATTGTATGATGCATCAAGTCACCCCAACTTTTTCACTCCAACTTTTGCAACCCAGCTTTTCACCCCAGCTTTTTACCTCAGCTGTTCACCCCAGCTTTTCATCCAGCTCCTTACTCCAGCTTTTCACCCCAGCGTTTCACCCTAGTGTTTCACCCTAAAGCATACCTTCTGTTATCTCTTGCAAGTGGGCAAGTCCAAGGCATTGTTGTGTTCTCATCTGGTTTTGAAAGTACGATCCGGACCCAGATACATGTGAGATCTCAAGTTAACAATATATCATTATTCCTTTGGAAAGCCTAATCATTTCATAGCAAGAAAGGCAGAGCTCAAAATGCACTCATTCTGTAAAGCAAATAGCAACATACATGTATTTACAAACAAAATTATAGAAGATGTTTTAGGAATTTTTAAAAAATTTACCCCATTTGGACAGTAATTTTTTCTCAGGATGTACAGAATTGCTTGTGATCTTCTTGTGTTTAGGTGTGATATCGTTCTCATGGTACCCTCCCTCTAAAGCGGATATTGCTGGTACCCCAAGTGACAGCATGGTTCCACTGGTCTTAGACTTGGCACTCAAGTATAACATTAAGGTGTGTCTCTGTGTTCTAATTTCTGGCAAGAATACCTTAAAATAATATGCACCTGTATTTTCAATCCAACCTTGACATTGAGCACGATCTCATTTTGAGCCCTCGCCCACTTTTATGCCTCACCTTATGTTACGGAATCATCATTTTAAAGGATATTTCCTGTTTAATAGTACTCCTCAAGAACAAATTTTTAACACTTAATACAAACAATGATCCGATTAAATTCCGGGTTCCTCTATAATTACTGTTGCACTGACACAAATCACAAGGGAGATAAAAAAATTTAAAAAATAGAACCAGAAAAGGAAGTTTGGTGTGCAATGGCCAATGTTTGGGTTATGTTTGGGCACAAATTCCAGTTAAGAGACCGTGAGAATAAAGAATTGGGCATCTAGAGTCATTGAATTTGTAAATGGACACTTTGCTTGTGATAATTAGTAGTCTTTGTCTTGTAATTTTCTTTTGACTTTAATCCCTGCTTTATGTTGATTATTTCTATTGGTGCATGTTTCATACTGTACCACACTTCAGCTTTTCCACATTGGTTCAGGTAGGTAAGAGTATTTTCCCTACACTTCCCCCAAATTTTCCAGAAGTAAGGATGCACATATATACAGCTTATAGATGAATCTAAGGTCAGGCCTTAGATGCCCACTTCAGTGGCCTTACCATGTGTACATTTAGTGCCCCTTCCAAAAGTCCCTGTTTGAAGATTCTGGGTGACCTTTCTAGACATTCACATAAGATGAGAAAAAGTGCCCTATAGAAAAAGTGGCCTTTTCTTCAATTGGACAAAATGTAACTAAAGGCTTGTGCATATTACATGTGTATCCTAAAAGTAATATTTGCTTGGAATGTGAAATTGTTTGTGACAAACCGCTATTTTGGAGTACTTTTGTTCACACTTGGCCCTCTTGATGACGGCTTCTGATATAGCCAAGTTCCAAATTAAATGTAAGATTTCACTCGTTATGAAAGGCTTGTAAAAAGAAAAATGTATCTTTCTACTTACTAATTTTTACCTTTTGATGCAGTAGAATTTCTTTAGCCATTATCTTTATTCCGTCCTTTCAGGTGACCTTTCACAGTGAACCCTACAAAGGTCGAACCGAGATCACATTCTTGGAAGACGTCCGGTATATCATCGACAGCTATGGATCACACCCAGCCTTCTATCGCTACAAGTCCAAAGGTCGCTTGCTACCCATGTTCTACGTCTACGACTCTTATCTCACTAATTCCTCTAACTGGGCCAGGCTGTTTGGCATCAATGATGAATTGAGCGTGAGGAACACCAAATATGATGGCATCTTTCTAGGTTTGTACTTGGATACGCAGCATAGAGCTGACATCCTTGGTAGTTTATTTGATGGCTTCTATACATACTTTGCCAGTAATGGATTCACGTATGGCTCTCGTTGGCAGAACTGGAAGCTTCTGGCCGACTTTGCGCAAAAGCGTGGCCTGCTGTTCGTTCCAAGTGTCGGACCGGGATACATTGATACGCGGGTAAGACCGTGGAATAAGATGAATACAAAACATCGTGCAGATGGAGACTACTATGATAGGTCTTTGCAGTCTGCAGTAAAAGTCAAACCAGATATAATATCTGTGACCTCATTTAATGAATGGCACGAGGGGACACAGATTGAAAGAGCTGTTCCAAAGACATTTGGCAACTTTACTTATCTAGACTATGGAACAGATGGCCCTGATAAATATCTTTTGCTCACCCAGAAGTGGGCAAAGGCTTTCAAAGGCACAGGTTGACGTATATGAACTTTATGCTCTGATTCTGTGTAGATTCTCGTACATTTTTTTTTTCTACAGAGAGAGCATGGTACAGTCTCATTAAAATAATAATGCTGGCCAACGCATGGTTGATGCATACTGAACTGTGACTTTTGGAAAGAAAGAACAGTTTATGACTAAGGCATTTTGCCTGACAGTGATGTGTGTAAAGGTAAAGCTTTGAATCACAGATATAATGTAAGTGCTATTGTCTCTTATGGCCGGATAGTTGAACGTACAGTGTAAAAATGATGTTTATCTGTTATGTGGGTCTCACTCTAGTAGGAAATATGCTGAAATTTGGCATCGGGTACATGTACCGGTATATCTGTTCAAACTTTGGCCTGTGTCATTTTTTTTTTTTTTTTTTTTTTGGAGTGATGTTCATTGTCAGGTTCTGTTTATAGTCAAATTGACCAAAAGATTTTGTGAATGCACAAAGTTTTTTGGTAGTTTTGAAAGATATCAACTGATGCCAAATATTGTCATTCCTTTTAATAGTGTGAGAGCCACATAATGGATTAACAAGAACGTTTTCTTATCTGGCTAAGCATGAACCATGTATGGATCTACACAAAATGTATACGATTGAAGGAGGCTAGTCATCAAAATGTAGTTTACTGGACATGTACTCTACATCAATTTTGTACTTTATATTTTTTTTTTGTTGTTGGATAGTTTGCAGTCTTAGTATATTTTCAAAATGTAAAATCATTGTCAGCAGTCACAAATGCAATATTAACTGCAATAACGTTTCTGATCCATACATTGTACATTGATTTGCTTGAGAATTTTTTTCATTACAAGTCATTTATTTTGTGTGGGTGTTTAACAAGCAAATCGTCAGTAATCAAGAGAGTCATATTGTATGATGGTAATAACAAAACAAATTACATGTATATGGAATTTCCGAAAAAGAAGCCTGGTCCAAATCAAACAGCATGCTGGCACATTTAAATTTAATTTATACTTTTATATTAAAATGTATATATATGCATCTACATATGTACAAATGTGTGTGTATAAATGGATTCAATACTTTTAAACTTACTTACAGTATTCTCTACAACAAATAAATATTTTTATTTGAATTTCGTACAGGTATCTGCAATGTTACACACATGTATTTCTGTAGTATTTATTTTACCATGAATTACCAGTACCATGTAGCGAAATTAATAGATATATCTTATATTGTCATCTTACAAATCTAAAATAATATGTAATTAATATGGATATAATATTCATCTCAACGAGTGTGTTGGTGTGAATGAGTCATCGAAATTAGTTGTGACTATATGTGACGATATTGTTTTAATAGAGGGTGAGTGTTCACTTTTGTCCCGTGGGTTGAATTTCGTAACAAGACAGAAACGATTGGATGACTTCAAGCTTCGCCATGATTTCGAGAACTTTGCTCGTCATCTTCGCCTCAAGGCTCATTTTTTTAAGGGGCCTAACGATTCTACTACTCCAGAAACCTCTGATCATGTGCAACCTTCTAATACTCCCACTACTCTACCCATCCGTTCTTTCGAGTCCTTGCAACCCAAACAGTCATCATGGACCCCTCCTATTGGACAAATACCTATCCTCGGAATGTTCATCAAGAAATGCAATCGTGTCGTCAAGCTCTTCACTGCTAACCAGCAGGAGACTAATATTAGCCAAGCTGAACCAGAAGCTATGGATTATCTGAGGAGTAACAATAACTTTGTTATCAAACCAGCAGACAAAGATGGAGCTGTGGTTGTTTGGAGACAAGACCTCTACATATCTGAAGTGCGACGACAACTCAACAATGGTTCTTTCTATGAGATGCTGGATAAGGACCCTACTGTTGATTACCTAAAAATTGTCAAGAATACTGTATATAAACTCATCAAGGAAAATGCCCTTCCTCCTGCTGCCACCAACCCCTCCCCTAAGAATGACAAGTGCTCTACATTTATCTACTCCCTAAGATACACAAGGGCAATCCAGGCAGGCCCATCCTATCTACTACATGTATTGGCTGTTTCACCCAACTTATTAGCACCTACTTTGACAGTACATGTATCTTCTCTCCCATAGTTCCATCACTTGACACGTATGTGAAGGACTCCTCCAATGCTCTGCGACTCTTTGAGACAGTTACTCTTTCTAGTGCGGGTGAGTGATTCCTATTCAGCATGGATGTCACTTCGCTGTATACCAACACCCCGATGAAGGAAGGTCTATGTGCCGTTCGGTATTTCCTTGATAAGTTTCCATCACCTGACAGACCAGACGACTCCACAATTCTACGCCTAACTGAACTTGTCTTCAAGCTTTCGTTGTTCCAGTTCGACGACAGTTAATTACAATCAAAAGAAAGGCGTGGCGAAGGGGACGAAAATGGGACCTTCGTACCCCCTGCGTGCTCTTCGTAGGCTTCATGGAGGAAAAGATGACAGCAAGCTTTGACGGCCCTAAACCCATGTTGCTTAAGAGATACAATGTATATACATTGACGATTACGTGGGAATTGCGACCAATACAAAGGAGGACCTGACTTCGTTCATAAATCACTTCAACAACTACCACCCATCCCTCCGGTTCACTCACACCATTTCAGAAGACTCTATCCCAATCCTTGATATCAATCTGCATATCTATCCTATGGGAATCGGATCTCCACAGATGTCCATTATAAGCCTACAGATGCCCATTCTTACCTCAACTTCTCTTCGTCTCATCCTCCCAGTTGTAAGAAGGCTATTCCTTATTCGCAATTCACCCGTTTGAGACTCTGCAGTGATGACTGGGTGTTACGCAATTGTTCTTCCGAGAAAGTGTTTTTTTTTAACCTGTTGATTTGGCTACAACACACAGTTTCCATAGACCTCAGCCCAAATATATTCGGGCTCCGTCCCCAACGGGTTAAGAAGAGAGGGTATCCCAAACGTCTGATCAACAAGAGCAACAATTTGGTCACATCAATGAGCAGGCACCATGCCATTGAAGCTAAACCACGTAAAGCCACTGATCGTGTACCACTTTCACTATCCATTATCCAATATCAACTATTCTGGAAAATACCAAACTACTGTCTGAAGATAACGCTACCAAAGAAATCTTCAAAGAGCCACCGATAATAGCTTATAGAAAGAATAGGAGCCTCAGACAAATCCTTGTTCGATCCAGGCTATCTATACACCTGAAGAGGATAATCCCTGTCAACCTGGTACATCTAAATGTCTCAGGCCGAAATGTAATACTTGCCGTCACGTTTCGAGTAATGTCATCATCTCAGGACTGAGAATGATTTGGAGGATAGAAGACTTCACATGCACAACTGCTAAAGTTATATACGCTACACAGTGCTCTTCTCCTTCGTGCTCGTCTGGTAGACTTTATGTTGGTGAAACTAAGAGGCGCATGGCTGACAGAATCACGGAACACTTACTATCAATTAAACTCAATACACCAGGTCTTCCCCCCGCCCAACACTTCAACCACCCAGGCCACAGTGTTAAACACTTTAAAGTATGTGGACTTGTCCGTTGCCATGGAGACCTGCAGCGGAAATCTTTGGAAGAGCGTATCATCTTCCGTTTCGGATGTCTTCAACCTGATGGCATGAATGTTTTTGTTTCGTTCTTTCCATTTGTAATCTTTCTCCTCTCCTGCTTTTCCTCTCCCTCCCCCTCCTTTTCTCCTTCTCTCCCTCCCTCTCTTTTCTCTATCTCGCTCTCTCTCTCTCTTTACTTTCTTCACCTTTTTCTTTCTTTCCTTTGTTATACGCACCCCTCTTGCGTATTCCTCTCTGTCTCCATTTTCCTTTGTTACATAATTCTCCTCTTTGTTATGTTTCCCTCTTAATTCTCTTGTAACCCTGCGTATATCTGCGCTTCTTTGTTTCTATGCACGATGCTTAATATTATATTGAATCTGTTTTTGAATAAATTCATTTACCTGAAGAAGCCCTATGGGCGAAATATCGTTAATCTTTTCGACTAACAGAGTTCTTTATTTCTACTGTGCACCAATATATATATATATATATATATATATATCTCTTACTAAAACGGGCCTTAAGGGGAACTGAGAAGAATAGCTTTATTCAGTCAGCATTCCCCTTAGCGACTTTCTATAGGCGAATAATTCCCCTTAACGCCAATTCTATAGAGAGAGTTGGGGCGATCTGAAAAAGAGAAAACAAAGAAATTCGCCTTAAGGACGAAAATAGGTATATATATATATTGGTGTTTCACTTTCTGAAGAAAATAAAGACGAAACCGGTTAAAGTAAAAAAAGATTTGCCTACAACGACTTTTCTTCTAGAATTTTTGTTTAATTTTATATATATATATATATATATATATATATATATGTATTAATTCCATATTATTTTAGATTTGTAAGATGACAATCTATATGTATATATTTATGAATCAAGCATTGATCACAAACCTAAGATTGGGCAATTCCAAGTTGTTTAATAGAAATCTCTGAATGTACTTTAAATGCCAAATATCTTGGACCTGTCCTCTGTAAATTGTAAATAATTCAGTTTGCAATGTCCAAATGAGACAAATTTGTTGTGGTTCTACATGTATATAATGCATAATTTGTGTTTCTATATTTTCAGTATTCATAATAAGCCAAAATCACTGTCTAGAAGTACTGAAATGAAAGTAATAGTTATTTTAAAATTATGTTTACTAAATAGTGTGCCAAAAAGAGTTGAAATTGTTCTGTATAAAGTGTAAAGTGAAAATCACCATTCTATCACCATAGCTTGACTATCTGATTGGATTTTGGAGTGAGAAGGTCTAATGTAGCCTATATTGGAGGTAAAACTTTCTGATGCATGGATCACAACAAGGGCCAAAAGCAAATTCTAGGTATTGGCCTTGTTACCATGATATCTCAAGAAGGGATGTGAAATTTGAAGTTGATACTGCGATATTAACAACCTAATTAAAGTTCATAGAAAGTAAGTCAATTGTCATACAATGTAAATGTGAAATTACGAAATTCCAGGTATTTTCCTTGTTCTTGTGATATTTCAATATCTACTTCCAGATATGAATGTCAAAGTTTGTGGGATAATTAGGTCAGTGGGCAGTTTTTTTTCTTGATATAATTCCTGACACTGAGACAGTCTTACAATCAGACACATTTTTACACTTTTCATATTTTTCTGCCATTAGGTTTATATTGCTGCTTCAAGTAACCCTACAGTATATAAATATTTTAGCACAAGAATCAATTTTTATTTTTGTTATGCTTATCAAAATTCAATGGGATAGTTCACACCTAATATGTTTTGGAAATTTTGATTTACAAGTGCAATCATAATTTCCTTTTGTTAAAAATAAATTGCTTGTAGTACCTTATGAATGTTAGGGTTATTAATTGTAATTCATTATTCTCAATTTAGTTAAAATTTAATTTAATGTTTTGTAAATTATCTTTTTTCACACAAGTAAAAAGAAACATACATGGCGAGTAGTTTCATTTAGACTTTTCCGAATACTTTAATCTTTAATCTCATATTAGACTCTTAAAATGAAGGTTAAAAATTAATGTACATGTATACAAATTATTTTGTTTATCTCAAAAGTATTATAGGTAGGCCTATAATGATATATTTTACAGTATTATTATTGTGATTGTCCTCGTAATTTGTGTTTTTGGAATAATGAGCGTCCATATTAACAAACAGCCCTGAACATTTTATTACCTTTATTATAACTGTCTATATTCATGATACTTGTATAATGTAGCTTGTTTGATGTAGTAGTACATGATTATAGTTTCATAACAATACCTTAAATCAATCAGGTTATGAGTGCAGGCATGCCATGTAAATTTAAATCCAAAGGTGTTTGCCATCAATTAATTAAAGGGGAAGTTCACCCTGGAATTTTACTGATTTTAAAGAATGCAGAAAAATAAAATAAAAATATTAGTGAAGGTTTGACGAAAATCGACCAAAAAATAACGAAGTTATGAATATTTAAAGTTTTGATTC
Source organism: Paracentrotus lividus (assembly GCA_940671915.1). Lineage (NCBI taxonomy): Eukaryota > Metazoa > Echinodermata > Echinoidea > Camarodonta > Echinidae > Paracentrotus > Paracentrotus lividus. The sequence continues at coordinate 37,907,293 of CALNVZ010000218.1, read as the reverse complement.
TGTGACGTCATGTGCGAGCTGCTCTCCTATGTGTTATGTAATGTAAATTCCATAGGCCTAAAGTGTCATTATTTCAAAAGAATATTAATTATTTCACCTGTGCGGTCGATATATCATCAAACCTATGGTCATATACCTGCCTCAATCAAACTGACCCATTCCTTTATCAAGAACCATGAAAAAAAAGACAAATTTACGGAATTTACATACACAACACATGGAAGAGCTGCTCGCATGTGACGTCACAGAATCAAAACTCTAAATATTCATAACTTCGCTATCTTTTGGTCGATTTTCTTCAAACTTTTACTCATATTTTTCTTTTATTTTTATGCATTTTTTAAAACCGGTGAAATTCCAGGGTGAACTTCCCCTTTAATTAAGAAGAACACTTCTGATTGGTTGCTGGTTGGACTTTTAAACAAAATGCCTGTGCAATGATGATCTTGATTGGCTATTGTGATTTTGCGATTGATTGCAAACCTTTGGGTTACGGAGCCCTGGTCATGCAGGCTTGGTTTAGGGTGTTCTCTCTGTAAAGGATCAATTAATGCCCCTACCTTGCTTTGTCTTTGATCAATGCTCCTGTAGGCCTACACCTATCTTCCTTGAAAACTGTCGATGAAATAGCACAATGACACAATCTTTTGGCATAAATTTGTGCAATATTTTTTAATGATTTTTTTTTTTTAATCGGTACTGATCTTTCTTTTGTTTGTTTTTGTGATCTCCGGACATTGTAAATTTGATATTGTTATGTATATAATTTTGTGTGAAATAAATTAAAGTTTGCACCTTTTGATACCATGAAAATCTTGATATTCTGATTATTAATGTGGACTCTAGTACAACATGTGAGAGAAAAATAAACAACAGGAAATTTACATTGTTTATGGCTCATTAAATAGGAGGCTCACACATGAATTTAATTGGTGTTTAAAAATGCAAAAAAAGTTAAAGAATAATATGAGTGAATGTTTGAACAATGTTGACCAAAGAATAAGTTTATGAATGTTCAATTTTCAATTTTGTCATGTCACTTTTGAACTGAACAGTTTGGCCTCTGTATATTGTGTATATAAATTTCATAAATATTACTTTTTCCTGTTTCTTGACAAAGGAGTAGATGTATTTCACATAGACATGTATATTAACATAGGTCTCATGCTATATCCACAGCATAGGTGAAATATTATTCTTCAGAAAAAAATGGCAGTTTATATTACACAACATATGGGAGATCAGCCTGCAAGACATCACAAAACCAAACTTTTAACATTTATAAATTTGTTATTCTATGGTGCAGGGGCCGCGGAGCGTTTTTGAAAGTGGAGGGGCTGAGCCGAAAGTGGGGGGGCTGAACAGGCTAAAAATCACAAATGTATGGTCATTTGTTGCGTTTTTTGTACCAGCGTTGGCTGAAATAAAGTGGGGGGGGGGCGGCTTGCAGCCCCCAGCCCCCAGCTCCGCGGGCCCTGTTGGTGAACTTTCTTTAAAACTTTCGCTCATACATTTATTCATATAGGCCGAGTCCCACTGCGGAGGGATTAACTTGCGCATGCGTTGCGGTAATGCAAATTTTGTTCATCCGCAACAAAAACAAAAACAAAACAGAACAATCGGCAATTCATTCGCAAAGCATCCTAAAAAGCCAGTGGGTACCGCGCCTTAGGTTTTCAGTTGTAGGCTAGCCTTAAACTTCTTTTTTTGTCAGTCAGTCACTTGCTCAGTCAGTCATGCTATAATGTTTTTCTTTTGTTGTTGGAGTGGGGTGTTGGGGGGGGGGGGGGTTGTCTGCAAGGCACCCTGGATCTGCGCCTGCTATAGGCCTACATGTAGGGAAGGTTAAGTGGTAAATAGAGCTGATTCTTGAAGTTGAAGTAGGATCAGAAACAAACTGTTTAGTTGGAAGAAATACGATTTTTTATTCGTAACTCCAAAACAAACGAAAAAAGAGGCTAGAAAAAAGTAACCATATTCGATTTCATATATAATGCTTTTTTTAATTCCTCCACTAAGGGATTTTGTGTATTTTTTATTTATCATTGTTTATTTATTTTTTAAAAACGTTATTTATTATTTTTCTCCCATGGTAACCGAACTTTTTACATATCACCGCGAAAATACCACTTACAGTATTCTCTTTTTTCATATTTTTGTCAGGAACAGATACCGTAGTTGAAAAAGTACAGCGTGAAGTCAATTTCAGATTTTTCAATCATGGTGGTAATTATGTTGTTTTTCATAGCTGGACACTCGATATGAGTATTACTTGAATCTAGTAAGTAATGAATCAATATTCATTGAAACAATTACGCGTTCAGAAAAAAGAGAAAAACGTTTATTTATTGTGTCTGTGGTGCTTGCCGAGTCTTGGATTTGTTTGACCACTCGCATTCCCGCGCACAGTCTAGGGTAGCAGTGCGTGCTAGCGGGTAGCGGCATTCGGTCGGGCGCCGGGCCGGGCTGGCCGGGGAGGGGCGGAGTTGCGGTGGTAAGCGGCGGCCTGGCAGCGACTTTTCCTTTTTTACATTTCCACCCCTTAGATCTATGGCTCTGACAGTTTGTATCGTAATAGTGTAGGACTGTTTATTGTAGACATAACGCAATAAGAGAGATAAGAGGATGAAGATGAATAAGATGATGAGATGATTATGTAATGGGAATGTTGAACAAGAAGTCAGATGTGGGAATGTAATGACTAAATTGTAATGAATGAAGACATCTGGATACTAGGAATGAGTAGAGAAGGAGGTTGAAAGTACAAGAAGAAATGGATGTAAAGCGGAAAGCTGAACTAAATACCAAAGCTGAATAGAAATAAGGTCAACTAATAAAGGAAACCTAAATGTACAATAAACAGTCCTACAATAGCAATGTAACTTCTTTTTTAATGAATGTACATTCTTGCTTGCAACCTGTTTAATAGCAGGCAAAGTTTAAGTCAAGAACCGAGAATTTAAGAGTTCTTCTTCTTAATAATTGCATGAATTGACATGAAAGTGAAATTTGGGAGCAGCGGCTAGAGCAGTTTTAAATTTCGTATCCCCTACACACCACCATACCCTACCACCATACCCAAACCGGCCTTATCTTCGTTTCAGAAACCAAGCTCGCTCAAATGATGATTCAAACGTCATCTTCTTTGTTATTTCTTGTTCAATTTTATGTTTGTAGGGCTAGCCTAGCCTTAGGCTAGATTGAGACTTCTCTTGTATTTGTAATTTTCATACGGGAAAATAGCAATGCAAGGAAAGAGAAATTAGACTAGCTTTTTCTTTAAAGAAATGCCACAAGCACTTCACAATATATATATCAATAAAAATGCTTCTAGAGTTAGGATAGATTAGATTGGAAAAATTGATTATCAAATTTGCAATTAGAATTTTTTTTTTTTTTTACTTTCACCATGTATTATACGCACACAAAAGCAAAATATGGGCATGCACACTCATTGATGACCCAAACAGCCATTCACAGTGCGTAATCTTCGGACTGACATGAAGCAGCACTATACCGGATGAAGAAGAAGAAGGGAAAATTTGACTCTGATCTAATTGTTTTAAAGGCTAGATAAAATGGATTGAGCCCATCAGAGAATTCAACTCCTGGAAGACCAAGTCTGAATTGGCCACGGCACTTTTCAGTCATTAAATATTGTGTAAAATTTTTACCTGAAATTATCCAGGGTCTTGTGAAGGTGAGAAACAAAGTCCAAGCTAAGCTCCAATGGGCTCTGAATTCTGAGGGAGAAGATTGTATGAAGAGGTGCAGAAAAGAAACAAGTCGACAGGGAGGTCTTCAAGATATTCAGTTTTAAAGAAAAAGATCTCGGTAAGTAGTACGACAGAAAATTGAAACAACAAAATTGAGCAATTACTATTAAAAAAAGAATATAATATAATTTTTTTATTATAATATGGCAGTCGGAAAACCCCAAAGTTGTGATTTCTCATCTTTTTTTGGAATCAAGCGCCTCACCCTTTTTTCGCCGGTTTATATACTTCAATTCAATACAGACATTGGTGGATCCTGGGGGCCATTGGCATTGGATGCAAGCTCCCATCCTCTAAATTTTCTTCGTCTTCAGTTCTGAAATTTGAAATTAAGATACAATACGAAAGCTCAACTTTGTGTAGCACCACCTCAACATCGTAACTGCTCAAAGCTGCCCTGAACCTAACCCTTGATGAAAATGGTGACCAGTGTAGTCTAATTATTAAAGAACTCCTCCAGGCTGGAGTTTGCATTATTACAAAAATAAAGTAAAATCTAAAAAGCACAACACTGAAAATTTCATCAAAAATGGATAAGAAATAGGAAAGTTATGAATTTTCTTAGGTTTTGAATTTTTTTAGGAAACAGTTCTCAAATTGGCAACCTGATGATGTCACAGTCCCCCTACTTTTTTGTATTTTATTTAATGAAATACCAATTATCAAGAATTTCTGCCCCAAGGACATAAAAACAGGGATTAATCCTTGTGGAATGCTCAAGGTCACAAGTGCTTTTTACCGTATCAGGACATCTCCCCCGGAGGACAACTCCCCCGGGGACAACTTCCCGGAGGACAGACTCCCCGGCATGACATAGGTAGGCGTTAGGGTTAGGTTAGGGTTGTCTCCCGGGGAGTTGTCCTCCGGGGAGCTGTCTCCAGGAATGTCCCCGGGGGAGTTGTCCCTCCGGGGGAGATGTCCTAGAACGCTTTTTACGTATTTCAGTATGAGTGTAGATTTTCGTATTAGCAGTATGAAAAATGAGATAATAGGATTTCATATAATAAAATATCAAGAAGTAGGGAGGAGAGGACATCATCAGTTTGTCTCATTTGAATATTCAATACAATGAGACCTACCAAATGTTTTACAAAAAAAAAAATCAATACCTAAAAAATGCTAACTTTGTTATTTTTCATCCGATTTTGATGAAATTTTCTGTGTTGTGCTTGTTAAATTTTACTTTACAAACTTTTTTATTTCAGCCCAGAGTCCCTTTAACACCTAATAACTAACTCGATAAATTCATTGCAGGTATTATGTTACTATAAGCATTTTTTCTGTGTTGTGTGTGTTAAATTTACTTTACAAACTTTTATTTCAGCCCGGAGTCCTCCTTTAAGCACTAATTCACTACCTCAATAAATGCATTGCAGTATTATGTTACTAATAGCAAAATTTTTTTTTCCTTTCAATACATTTTTCAATAAAATTGTAGGTTAGACCTTTATAGCTAGGATTATCAATAACATATTCCATTTAAATTTTTTTTTTTTTTGATGATAAGCCTCGGTGCAATATGTTTGTAAATCTTTGATTTATCTGCATTAATCAGACACTATTACAGAGATCAGAGGGAAATCTCTGGAAAAATGGAGACAGATTCTTCATCAGCAACATCCAGAAGATAGTCCTTTATGAAACCAACGGTAAGTTTGACATATCAAAAATATAATACCCATTTCGTCTTGTTTTTGTTGTTGTTTTTATATGTTTTATTGAATCAATAAAATCACAAAATTTACGTGTACATTCCAAAAGATTAGAAAAATTAAAGCAAAAGCAGATACAAATTACAGAAGAAAAAAAAAAATGAATAAATAAAAAATGCAATTATTTTTTATATTAATGTACGCAGCTTACGGTTATAATATGAAAGGGTACATAAACGATAAAACTTCTACAGGAAATGAAAACAACCCCCTATTGATAAGTTGGCAGTAATCGTAGACTCTACAGACCTTCAGCCCAGAAAATGGAATCATGCCGATATTGTTTATGTGGAACCCAAAATATCGGTAAACTACGCGTGATCGACACTACTCTCATCAGGTTATTATGCAGAAGACCAGATGAACCATCAGAAAATATAAGGTTGTAAGTCCTTTTTGGGAAGCTGTGGAGGGACCCGAGGATGATAGTTCGGCACGATGGAGGTAGGCGAGGTCACTGGGTAAATGCTGTGTTATAGCCAAATAGCCCGGTAATCTCGTCGCTCCACGAATCGCGTAACGGACAGTGATCAATGACAGTAGGATGTATACGACCAACACTGATTCAGTAGGAATGTGGATCCGGAAACTGCTCCGCATGTCGGGTAACTGTTGTTAGAATCCACCGTTGGATTTGTCTTGTTCTCTTTTTATCAATTACCTGTAACGGAGTGGATGAAGGTTGCAAGCCTAGCCTGTGCATCCTGGAAGAAAGGCGTACAATTTTTACGGGGTTATTAGTGAATGTGGGGCAGAACCTTATCACGCAAGTATGGGTGAGTTCCAGTACTTTAAAAGTTCGAATTTAAAGGCGACCAGATCTTGTAGGAACGCAAATTGTGACTGTAGAGGCTAGAAATTGGTGTGTAGACCATTCGGTGACTATAGAGCTAGTGAAGGCAGGAATTACATTTCAGGACCGAACTGCTGAACGATGTTGCATCTCATGTTTTGGTGATGTATATACAGGTAAATTGTTTTTTGCTCGTTTGACAACTGAGCCGACCATTATGTCAAAGAAATTGTTAGCTTTATACAAGGTTTTCAATAAGCAGTGCATCGGATCCATATCAATTGTGCTCGAAACAGAGAGTGTTTCAGGTCTTAATAGATGACCGGACTGAGGCTAGAGAGGTCTGCTCATTACAGATGTATAAGGCTAAGACAACTCGAAGTGTGTAAATATTCTATTTCTTTCCAGTTTGATGTGGTATTTCAATTAGGTTAAGAAATAAATGAAGGTGATGAGATTATAAGTTTACCGGTAAACGCTCCTCGTCCCGTGGGACTGGTGGTGCGTGATGGAAGGCCCTCCCTCCGAAC
>CALNVZ010000218.1:37851728-37878640 GCA_940671915.1 Paracentrotus lividus | reverse complement strand
CCCAGTATACCCGTCAGAGACGAGGCTAGGTAATGACCTTTAAAGGTAGTACTCAGAACCCTTGTAAGCTAAATCACTTCTTGAGAAGACTGGTATCTTTCTGAGCCATTCATCCCAGTATACCCGTCAGAGATTAGGCTAGGTAATGACCTTTAAAGGTAGTACTCAGAACCCTTGTAAGCTAAATCACTTGTTGAGAAGACAGGTATCTTTCTGAGCCATTCATCCCAGTATACCCGTCAGAGATGAGGCTAGGTAATGACCTTTAAAACTAGTACACAGAACCCTTGTAAGCTAAATCACTTGACAGGTATCTTTCTGAGCCATTCATTCCAGTATACCCATCAGAGACAAGGCTAGGTAATGACCTTTAAAGGTAGAACCCAGAACCCTTGTAAGCTAAATCACTTGTTGAGAAGACAAGTATCTTTCTGAGCCATTCATCCCAGTATACCCGTTAGAGATGAGGCTAGGTAATGACCTTTAAAGGTAGTACCCAGAACCCTTGTAAGCTAAATCACTTGTTGAGAAGACGGATATCTTTCTGAGCCATTCATCCCGGTATACCCGTCAGAGACGAGGCTAGGTAATGACCTTTACACAGGACCCTTGTAAGCTAAATCACTAGTTGAGAAGACAGGTATCTTTCTGAGCCATTCATCCCAGTATACCTGTCAGAGACAAGGCTAGGTAATGACCTTTAAAGGTAGTACCCAGAACCCTTGTAAGCTAAATCACTTGTTGAGAAGACAGGTATCTTTCTGAGCCATTCATCCCAGTATACTGTCAGAGACGAGGCTAGTAATGACCTTAAAGCTAGTAACTCAGAACCTCTTGTAAAGCTAAATCACTCTTGAGAAGACAGGTATCTTTCTGAGCCATTCATCCCAGTTATACCGTCAGATCACGAGGCTAGTATGACCTTTAAAGGTAAGTACTCAGAACCCCTTGTAAGGCTAAATCACTTCTTTGAAGAAGACTGAGATAACTTTCTGAGCCATTCATTTCCTAGTATAACCTGTTCAGAAGATTAGGCTAGGTAATGACCTTTAAAGGTAGTACTGAGCAGAACCCTTGTAAGGCTAAATCATTGTTGAGAAGACAGGTATCTGTTTCTGAGCCATTTTATCCAGTATAGCGCGCGGTCAGAGAGAGGCAGGTATGAACCCTTTAAAAAGTAAAGTACATCAGACCCTTGTAAGCCTAAATCACTTGTGAGACAGGTATTTTCTGAGCCATTCATGCCCAGTATACCAGTCAGACGACAGGCTAGGTAATGACCTTTAAAAGGTAGTACCAGAAACCCTTGTAAGCTAAATCACTTGTTGAGAAGAAAGTATCTTCTGAGCCATTCACCAGTATACCCTTCAGAGACGAGGCTAGGTATGACCTTTAAAGGTAGTACCCAGAACCTGTGTAAGCTAATACAACTTGTTGAGAAGACGAGTATCATTTCTTCTGAGCCATTCATCCCGTATACCTGTCAGACGACAGGCTAGGGTAATGTAACATTTAGAGACTTAGTACCCTGTGTGTAAGCTAAATCACTATGTTTGAGAGAACAGGTATCTTTCTGAGCATTCATCCCAAGTATACTCTGTCGAGACACGAGGCCTAGTATGGACCTTTAAAGGTAGTAACCCAGAACCCTGTAAGCCTTAAAATCAACTTGTTGAGAAGACAGGTATCTTTCTGGAAGGCCATATCATCCCAGTATACTTTCGTCAGAGACGAGGCTAGGTAATACCTTTAAAGGTAGTACTCAGAACCCTTGTAAGCTTAAATCTTCTTGAGAAGACAGGTAATCTGTTCTGAGCCATTCATCCACGTACATACCCTTGTCAGAGCGAGCTGGTATACCGTTTAAGAGCTACTCACTCAGACAACCCTTTGTAAGCTAAAATCACTTGTTGAGAAGACTGGTATCTTTCTGAGCCATTCATCCAGTATACCTGTCAGGAGACAGGCTAGGTACATGACCTTTAAAGGTAGTTACTCAGAACCTTGTAAGCTTAAAATCACTTCTGTTGAGAAGACAGGTTATCTTCCCCTCTGAAAGCGCCATTCCATCCCAGTATACCGGTCAAGAGACGAGGCTAAGTAATAATGACCTTTAAAACTAGTACCGACCAGAACCCTTGTACAGGCTAAATCACTTGTAAGCAGGTATTTCTTTCTGAGGCAATCATTCCAGTAATACCCATCAAGACAAGGCTAGGTAAGAACCTTTAGAGGTAGAACCCAAAAACGCCTTGTAAGCTAATCAACTTGGTTGAGAAGACAAGTAAATCATTCGACCATTCTCCCAAGTAATACCCGTTAGAGGAGAGGCTAGGTAAATGAACCTTTAAAGGTAGTACCCCAGACCCTTGTAAGCTAAATCACTTGTGAGAGACGGATATCTTCCTAGAGCCATTCACCCGGTATAACCCCGTGCAGAGACGAGCTAGGTAATGACCTTTAAACCCATTCCAGACTTGGGGGGGGGTCAATTGATCCCCCCTGTAACGAAACCCGCGACTGCCCCGCACCGCTTGCGAATCGCAAACCGGCGCTTTATGACTTTTTCTTTCAGTGTCTCGCAATTTTTGACACCAAGTTAGAAGAAAATCGATACTCCGTTGTCGGCGTTTACCAACATTACGTAATCGCATGTCAGGCTAAGATGAACGAAAATCGTCATTTGCATGCGTTTGTGTACAAAATACTGCTTTTTTAATTTCTTAAAAAACAAATGATAATTGTTGCGCTTTAGCCTTTGATTGATTAAATTTGTCTTAAATTGATCAAATACATTCTCAAGGCATAAAAAATTACAAAAACAAAGAATTACACTAGAATAAAAACAATAGAAAAGTACATAAGAAAAAATTTCCCCCCAAATAAAAAAACAATAGAATACAAAGAATTCAATTTGAATTTCTGAATTTGTCTAATTCATACTGTTTGTCTTTGCTACTCAGCAACTTTAGAAAAAAATTGGGCTTATTACTTAATATTTATAATGAAATATTAATGGCGGATTTCCATAAAAAAAGCATCGAATTTGCATTACATGAGTAATCATAAATTAGCATAAAATTAAATACGTGAAATTTTTTTTTCAAAAAAAAAACATACCGCGGACACCCCTTTAGCATGTCAGTAACGTTCTCGGCAAAATTTCGCCGCGGCGGAATTCAACGGCCGAGATCTCAGGGGGGGGGTCAAATTGACCCCCCCCAGTCAAAATCTCCTCTTGAATATGCCAGTCTGAATAGGGTTAAAGGTAGTACACAGGACCCTTGTAAGCTAAATCACTTGTTGAGAAGACGGATATCTTTCTGAGCCATTAATCCCAGTATACCCGTCAGAGACGAGGCTAGCTAATGACCTTTAAAGGTAGTACTCAGAACCCTTGTAAGCTAAATCACTTGTTACAGGGATGCCACTTTTCCGGTTTTCCGACTTTCCTGTTAAAAAAAACAAACCAGAATAATTGCCCATTGATTGACTGTGCATGCGTTGAAAAATGCGGAAGCAAAAGAAATCTCAACGATAAAAAGATTAAAGTCGTTTGTAGACAACTTTGTAGTACGCAATGTGTGAATTATGTAAGTAATTTGTAATTTTTTATGAAAACGACTGTACCACAATTCTAGCGAGCTTGTCCATATATGGTGTGTGATGTGAATAAGTATACACGTGGGTTTTGTGCAGAGCGAGCGGACCTTTGCCTTGCTCTCGCCCCAGCGCTCCGGGCACGCCAGCGCTACTTCATCAAGATTAAAATTAAAAATGGATACTATTTCTATTTGAAGTCTACTCTGCCTTCATCTTTAATTATGTTTGAGTGAGTAGATTAGATTTTTTTTTTTTTTTTATTACATGAAAATTACCCATAAATTTTGGTTAATTTTTTGGGAAAATCATTCAAATAATAGGCTCAGGTAGCAGCAACAGAGCATCTAGAATCTCAAAACTTGGGCCCCGGCCTATTGGCAATTATTGTATTGGGACTTTGCGCTGCGCGCTCCGGCCCGCGAAAAAATTTCAGGGTTTTTGGAAGACACCTAGTGGCATCCCTGTTGTTGAGAAGACAGGTATCTTTCTGAGCCATTCATCCCAGTATACCCGTCAGATCCAAGGCTAGGTAATGACCTTTAAAGGTAGTACTCAGAACCCTTGTAAGCTAAATCACTTGTTGAGAAGACAGATATCTTTCTGAGCCATTCATCCCAGTATACCTGTCAGAGACAAGGCTAGGTAATGACCTTTAAAGCTAGTACCCAGAACCCTTGTAAGCTAAATCACTTGTTGAGAAGACAGATATCTTTCTGAGCCATTCATCCCAGTATACCTGTCAGAGACGAGGCTAGGTAATGACCTTTAAAGGTAGTACACAGAACCCTTGTAAGCTAAATCACTTGTTGAGAAGACAGGTATCTTTCTGAGCCATTTATCCAGTATACCGGTCAGAGACGAGGCTAGGTAATAACCTTTAAAGGTAGTACTCAGAACCCTTGTAAGCTAAATCACTTGTTGAGAAGACAGGTATCTTTCTGAAGCCAATTCATCCCAGTATACCGTCAGAAACGAGGCTAGGTAATGACCTTTAAAGGTAGTACTCAGAACCTTGGTAAGCTAAATCACTGTTGAGAAGACCAGGTATCTTTCTGAGCCATTCATCCAGTATAGTTCAGAAAGAGGCTAGGTAATGACCTTTAAAGTAGTAACAGAACCTTGTAAGCTAAATCACTTGTTGAGAAGACAGGTATCTTTCTGAGCCATTCATCCCAGTATACCTGTCAGAGACGAGGCTAGGTAATGACCTTTTAAAGGTAGTACACAGAACCCTTGTAAGCTAAATCACTTGTTGAGAAGACAGGTATCTTTCTGAGGCCATTCATCCAGTATACCGTCAGAGACGAGGCTAGGTAATAACCTTTAAAAGGTAGTACTCAGAACCCTTGTAACTAAATCACTTGTTGAGAAGACAGGTATCTTTCTGACCATTCATCCAGTATACCTGTCAGAAGACGAGGCTAGGTAATGACCTTTAAAGTAGTACCGACTTGTAGTAAATCACTTGTTGAGAAAGACGTATCTTTCCTGAGCCATTCATCCCAGTATACCTGTCAGAGACGAGGCTAGGTAATGACCTTAAAGGTAGTACAGAACCCTTGTAAGCTAAAATCACTTGGTTGAAAGACAGGTATCTTTCTGAGCCATTCATCCCAGTATACCTGTCAGAGACGAGGCTAGGTAATGACCTTTAAAGGAAGTACTCAGAACCCTTGTAAGCTAAATCACTTGTTGAGAAGACAGGTATCTTTCTGAGCCATTCATCCCAGTATACCAGTCAGAGACGAGGCTAGGTAATGACCTTTAAAACTAGTACCCAGAACCCTTGTAAGCTAAATCACTTGTTGTGAAGACGGATATCTTTCTGAGCCATTCATCCCAGTATACCAGTCAGAGACGAGGCTAGGTAATGGTTTCCCACCATGTGTTCTGTGGTTCTTTTTGCTAGTTTTGAACCATTTGGGGGCGTGTCATCAATATTTAAAATCAATTTTAAAGCGAGAGCGAACTGAGCAACACTCTCATTGACTGTGTGTTATAAATAGCTAGTCTTAAAGTATACCTTTTGAGCTAAACTGTTAACAAAAGGTGTATAAATTAACCTACATTTTAATTTGTATTGGGAAACTAAAATGTTTTGAGGGGAAAAGTAAGTGTTTTGATACTTAGCAACATAATTATCATGGTGTGAATTCATTGAGTAGTAAAAAGGTGCATTTATATTCAAATGGGCCTGAATTATAAGACTACACTATTCAGGATGTTGCATTATGGGTTAGGAATCAGGGCAGGATTGAGTAGTTGAGGACTTGAGGTGGTGATATACAAGGCTGTTAGTTCGTACTGGCTTTAAATCAGTTTTTAGTCTGTTTTTTTAAGGCCTTAAAATCGATTTTATAGCCTTAAAACCAATTTAAAATCAATTCCAAATTTTTAAATAGATTTTAAATCATTTAAATCATATATCTTTCTTCATCTTGCTATTATATTGGGTTTTCTTTATTCAGGACTGAAATACATCAGGAAGGATATTGTCAACAAGTCTTCATCAGGCAGGTCAGTTAATCAGTTTTTTGTTTTCCAATTTATAAATACCTGTCTGTTAATCAGGAATCATTTCAGGGCTCATTTGATCAGCCTTTTCTTTCTGAAATTGGCAACACTGATCTTTCTTTGCATACTACATATTTTACAAAGACATATTTCAGACTATGTAAAGCTGCAGTATTTAGAATCCAAATTCGGATTGGAACAAACTTGTATCAAGGGGGGGGGGGGGGGGGGGGTTACCCTACTGATCGAGCCAAAAAAAAATGAAACAATCAGATTGGTCACATACATGTACAGTGTAGTATGAACAATATGAATTTTTAAAAGTCACCTGACAATGATTGAGAATGACATTGTGAATTTGATTTTTGTTTTATACAGACACAATTATTTAGAATATTTATAAATGTATTTTGGTTATAATTTTTCATGTATCTGAACAACTTTTCTAAATTGGCTTATTCCTTAATAAAAGAACTTGTACATGTACAGTTTGGATTTCCTACAATAACTCGCAATAAAAAAAAAAAAAGAAAAAAAAAAAAGCATTTTATTTATCACAGAATAAAAAAAAAGAAGAAAAGCTGTATGTTTAAAACTGCAAATTGAATGATTAGAAAATAAATGAATGCCTTGTCAGCAAAGTATTTGATACAGTTTAAGATAAAAGCTTACTAGTCAAATGGTGGAAAAGACATAATTGTTCATTTATTTTAACCTTTGTATGTTAATATGTGTTCAGATATTTTATAATTAGGTAGAGTATAGTGAGTCAAATGGTGAAATGCCATTTTTTTTTTTTTTAATGTTGATGTTTCTTCTTGTTCTTATAGATGGGTGTGGTGAGAACCAACTGTGTGGATTGCCTGGATAGAACCAACACTGCACAGTTTGTCATTGGCAAATATGCTCTTGGCCATCAGGTATGTCTCTCTTGAAACCCTTTTCATCACATGAATTATTCATCGGCTTATTTAAATGAGCTTCTCTTCTGCAAATTGGCAACAGCAGTATTCTTAATTCAGTGCTTAAAGTATCATAATCCTAATGAACGGGAGGTCATGAGTTCGATTCCCGGCCGAGTCATACCAAAGACTTACACAAAAATGGTATCTAAAGTTGCCTTTTAACAAGGAGCTTGGGGGTAATAATAACATATCATGTTGTGCAGGGCCCACTGGGAGAACAGTTATCAGAACTGAAGTGGCTACCCTGGATAAATAAAACAATATTATTATTATAATACACAGTTGGCCATTTCCGACTTGCTCGCAACCATGATTCTAAGGTACATGTGCCAAAGGAAGTGCCTAATCTCAGGAGGCTCCATGATTCAACTGCTGTTTGAATTTCATTTTTGTGCAAGCATACACATAATTGCAATGAATAATGTTTGTATAAAAAGAGCTGAGATGAGGACAGTGATGCAGAGACCGCCCATTGGTTCATCAAATTCGTCTTGATATCTCATTGGCTAGTATTAGCATTGTCTAATTTATTCACTTTAAATTGTAAAATACACAACTACAGTACTAGGAATGCCTATAATTTTCATTTGTCATCCGTGCGTACACAGTATTATTTAAGGACAATTTTTTACAAGGGACCAGTTCAATGGAACGCTTTACAAAATGACATTTAATCATCCCCCACATTAAGTTCATTTAAGTCGAAATTGAAATCATTTTTAATTAATTTAAATGTTAAGCAAAGCAATGATAACCCTTTTTAATTTGTATCAATAAACCAGTGGATTTGTTATGTTTTGTTTGATGTTTTACTGTTTTGTTATGTTATTATTGTTTTGTCTTCTTTTTATTGAAACATATTGTTAATATAGTATTGTAATATTTATATGTTTTGGGGTCAGCCTCACATAAGGGCCCAATTCCTTTTTGGCTGCTGCCCACTCTTGCATAATTTATTTAATTGTATTCTATTGTATCTTATTTTTACCTTGTATTCTTATAATCTTATGTTCATGTTTTTCATGTTTTTTATGCTTGAGAGAAATAAATTGAATTGAATTGAATTGAATTGAATTGAATAGTATTACATGCTACAAATGTACATGTGTAGCACTACAAAATTTGTCTCATTGTGGGGAGAGATTTCTGCTCTTTCTGCAGATAAAATTTTGTGACGTCACTTCTATATCTTTGCTTTTTTTAAATAAAGCAAATTAAATTCCAGGGTAGACTTTCTCATTAAAGTCTTACTAATTTTATGGAATTTTGAATTCTTATGCATTGTGAATGTAATATTGCTCTTGGGTATATTCTCATATAGTGTCCATCTATACCTGTTTATTGCATCCTTAAAGCTCTACTCTCTTGGAGTTGTTGCTAATCCTCAGCTGGAGTTTGACTCAGATGTAGTAAGGTGGGTACATGTGTGAAAGTGTATTCTATTCCCTAAATCTTTTCGCAAGTTTAGTCATATCAGATACAATATATGTATTATCTAAATATCTACATATATATAATTTCAATCATAAATACTCAAATACCCCGAACCAATGGGAAATTAAGTTGTAAAAAAAAAATCAGATTGTTTTTTAATGCAAGAATGGGGGAGATCACATCCCCCCTCAATTATCTTTAAAGGAATTTAACAATGTAAAATCACCTCAAATAAGTGGTTAAGTTGTATACAATCCTCAATTTATATTCACTGGTAGCATTAAAAATTTAGGCGATTCCTGTGTGACCTAAAGGCTAGCACTAATGATTACAGCATTGACTGGAAGAATGATTTTTTTTTTTGGTTTAAATCTTGAATGAAGTTGAATAATACTTTTAACTTGTTCTTTTGTGCATTCAGGATGCTAGAGGACTTGTACGAGGATATGGGTGATACGCTAGCTCTGCAATACGGTGGTTCTCAGCTAGTTCATAGTATCAGTACATACAGAAAGATAGCTCCATGGACATCACATTCTAGAGATATCAAACAGACCCTGTCTCGCTACTACAGCAATGCATTCTCAGGTTAGTTTTGGTCTACTAGCAGATGGTCTAATTCTCTAAGGTCTACTAACAATAAGTTCTGATTTAAACATACAATGTGCTTGGTCTAATTCTTACTTGGTATGACGGCCACTTGTTCTAAATGCCAATTGGTCTAGTAACCACATTGTCTAATTCCCAAAGAAGTATGTGGTCTATTTCCAGTTTGTTACTGGTAATTGACTTTTAGTGTTGTTCAACTAAGATTTAAGCCAAGAGAACAACTACCTAATCTGTGGAAGCTACATACATGTACATAGCTGGATGCTTTGTGTGCATACTATTAGTATAGAAATAGATTCCTGTATTTTCATTTCTGTGATTCTGATCAGATAATGACGCACAGAGTGCTATCTATTCTTGGGAGTGTTTATACCCAGAGAAGGAACTGCCTAATCTAGATGGGAGCTACGTGTACCAACTAATTACTACATTCAGTATAGAAATTGATTCTTGTAATTCCATTTCTCTGTGATTCTGTTCAACAGATAATGACAAGCAGAGTGCTATTAATCTATTCTTGGGAGTGTTTATACCCAGAGAAGGACTTCCTAATCTATGGGAACTACCAACTGATTACTACCTTCATCATGCTGATGCAGTAGGCACAGGAACAAAGAAGAGGTATATAATAGTTTCACTGAGTGAGTCATTCTTAAGAGGGCTTTTAAGTATACATTGTAACAGTGTTAAACCCGCTGACAGAGTAATCCTGGTAAAACAATACATATTAAATAAATAAATAACTGTACAAATTACTAGAAATATCAACAGGATATTACTTGACTCATTACATGTACCTGGAAATTAACCTTAAAAACTTGATTTCCATAAAAATTTGAGATATAAGATTTTATCAGCCCAACTGTACAAAAGCAAAATGTAATGTCCAAATTCGTGTTATGGTTTGTGAGCATTTTCGGTAATTTCAATTGAATTATTGCTAAAGATATCTTCGCTTTTAACAAAGTTTGTCATTAATGGTGAGAATGATGTACATGTTTCTCAGGGTTCCCAGCCCATGAGGGAAATCAGCGAAAACTTTTTACTTTTTTCCAGTCAGGGAATTTGATAATAATGCTTCAAAATCAGGGAAAATCAGGGAATTTTGATTTGCCCAAAAGTCGAAAGTTTGGTAGTCAGTCAGACTAGTGTTTTATACTGCAAATAGTTCACGGTGACAACAAAGAAAACATGCTAAACTAGAAATGGGTGTAAATGATTATCAGGGAATTTTTCAATTTCATGAGGGAAAAATTAGGGAATTTTGTTTTCTTGAAATGGTGGGAACCCTGTTTCTACATTTTTCACTTTAGTTAATGAAATTGAAAAAGATTTGAGAATCCTATTTTTTTCTTGATGTTTAGATGTACCCAATGGTATGACAACAAGGTGTTGAAAGCTCTCCCCTTGCCAGTTGAAGAAGTGCAGAAGATGATCGTCATGGAAGCAGCTGACATGGAACACCTTTCTGAGGACTGCATTGACCCTTACTTTGACCTTTACCGTCCATTCCAGCTGACCCTCTTGGATGAGAACTTCTTCTTCAAACTTATTCCACACTCATTAAGGTATTCACTGGTCTATATCCATTTGGTTCACTGGTTTCACTGGTTTATATCCATCCTACGGTGGCCCAAATTTTAAATTGTGATGAACAGGAAAGCATTAAAGGGATTGAGTAACTTTCAAAAACAAGAGCAATTAGATCAAGATTAATAAAATTATATTGTTCCAACAGCAAAAACAAACTACTGAAAGTTTCAGATCAAAAGGAAGTCATTTACTATCTAAATAAAATTTACAGTATAACAAACAATACCAAGCATACAGCCGAACACCAGTACCCTCTGCTGCTAGCTCAGTAGGCCGCTAGCGACGGGGACTATACAACAGGAAATGGGTGTACATGTATGACAGTAAAATGACATTGTAGCTGTAATTTTGGTTACAGGGTAATAGGTTTCTGGGTTTCTTTGACCACCTGGGGGGTGTTTCATGAAAGGAATTGTCATCCGTTTTATCCGACAAATTTACTGTCAGCCAATCAGATGTAGGCATTTCAGTAGCTTATAACAGTTGTTGGCGAGAATCAGTGAATATTTGTTTCATGAAATGCTTTTAGCACATTTATTTACTAAGTTTGCATCTAATGATATAATAGGAAAATTACACAAACATGTTTCTTTATTTGTTACATTAAGTTGATTCCTTCAAATTTTTCATAGACAATAGATATTTTGAAGCAAACTTAGCTTCAAGTTTGTGCAGTACAAGATAAAATATTGTCTTGGTTCAAGTGCTTTAAACATGTACAATGCATTTTGTATAATTATTATTTCCATTCCTGCTATAAAGGCATAAAATTATTAGAATATTTGTAATGCCTCTACTAATTCTTGGTTTGAATAACTACAAGAACAATGGCCTAATATTCTTTTGTGAGAATGCCTCTAACTCGTCGTAGGCTACGGGGCACGTGCAATCAACGTAGCCTGCATTGCATGCACAATGCACGCACAGGTCCTGGGTCAATTTCTGCGATTCCTGCGTTTCTGTAGTAAGGGTATTGGAAAAACTTAATGCATGTCGTACAGGCAACGTGCCTGCATGGTACATACGCTGCACAAATTTTCTACGAAATCCATCGTAGGGAGTTGCACGTCGAAGGTAAGGTGAGTTGTGACCGCCGCATTAGATTATTTTGATAATTTTCTACTTATTTCTTGCAGGCATTACACAAGCAGAGATGCAAAGGACCTGAGTCCTTTTACAGCCAGGGTAACCCAAACCAAGAGACAAGAAGAATCAAGGTATGTAACTGATATTTATCAAATAATATCACATTTATATACCGAGTGAGTCAGAAAAAACTTTACACCTAGAAAAATGTTCATAAAAAGAAAACCAATTTGTAAACCCCAAATTATTATACATATTCTGAAAGAGTAACTCCTTCCGCATCTTTTGGTACTAATTTTGTGTGGTATGTCTTTGCGCTTGGATGAACACGGCGCATTATTTGCGAACATGTAAATTTAGAATTGTGCAAAAAAGTGGGAGTAAAATCAAAACAACAAAAACTATCAAAAAAGCAACTCCATCCTGATTAAAATAGCATAACTTTTTAACAAAAATGTCTTGCACTTAATAACTTGGCAGGGGCGTCGTTACACATATCAACTACATTTTGTGTGAAAATGAGATAGATCTGTAGAGTCGGGCATAAGTGAGCATACGTCAAAGACAAAATAATCACTCTCGAAAGTATTAAAGAGGCCTTTTTAAGGTCTGTTAGTTACAGTTTACTTTATGATGTGTATTCATTCATGGATTACTTGATGAATCAATTTAATTTTTACACAGAATCTAGTTGATAACTGTAGCAACACTCTTGCCAAGTTATTTCGCTCAAAACATTTTTGTTAAAAAGTTATACCATTTTATTCATGATGGAGTTGCTTTTTTGTCAGCTTTTGTTGTTTCAAATTTTTCATCCCCACCCTTGCACAATTCGAAATTTACATGTTAGCAAACAATGCGTCGTGTCCATCCAAGGGTAAAGACATACCACACAAAAGTGGTACCAGAAGATGCGGGAGGAGTTACTCTTTCAGAATATGTATAATAATTTTGGGTTTATAAATTTTTTTTTTTTATTTAAAATTTTCTAGGTGTATAGTTTTTTCTGACTCACTCGGTAGAGCTAGTTATAAAGGGCCTATTTTTTCACTAAGTGAAAGCCCTCGAGGAGACGTTGAAATGGGTACCGTACTTTTATGTTACCTTTCGACCTTTTTTTTTAAAATTATTGCTATTTCAGAAGGATATTACCATAGAAAGTTCTTCATAATGCCCCTCACATTCATTCATAATTTGAAAAAAGAAATAACTGAAATATTTGAGAGAAAAAATTCATGTGTAGTCCAATACATGCATTTCTGAGTGTAGTGTACATTACTCACAGCAAAATTAAGTTAGGCGTAATACATTGTATCCTACAATTTGGTGGTTTGAAACCTTACTCCATGCAACTAGGTGATTTGCAATCGATCTTTCCAGATCACTTTGAGACCGATTCTCTGATTGTTAGTGTTGGAACTACATGTATAAGGTTAATTTCTGTATAAGTGGTTATTATTTGGTAGTTTTATTTTCACAAAATTCGGGAGTCCATCTTGGTGAAAATGTCTACTTTAACATAAGGCTATTGAGCGTAATGAAAACATCTAAAAAATTGTGAAATCATCCACTCACAAATTTCCCAAACTAGTCTAAAATCGCGCAAAATATCTGTACACAAAGACATTAGCTTATTCAGTAATTTTTGGTCAAACAATTTAATCCTAGCTCAAGCTCTAGTTCCAAGTCTACCCGTGCTGCTAGAGCAGGGACACCTAAGTCCTCCTCTGATGATGGATCCAGCTCATGTGGTTCGTCTAGCAGTAGCGATGAGACGTCTGATGATAGTTCATTGGATGGAGGTCTGGGTAACGCTTCTTCATCAGCACCTACCATGAAGGTAATTGCATCATGAATGAATCCTTATTCAGCCTCAAATTGGCACTAAATTAGATTAAGTTTGTTTTCCTCCTGCTATTATCTAATGAGACCTCAATGAAAATGATCATAATACATCAAAAGAATACAAATCCAAATCTTTTAATGACCATGGCCACATTTTTCTGTGCATTGCTAATTTAGAGATTTCAATGATTATTTTCTAGACGCTTAATCAATAGTACACTAATAGTGCACAAATCGATAGGAATATGATAGTAATAATAGAAGAGCAATACTAATAATAACATGAATGGAACAAAGCCCATAAAATACCTTTATACTTCAAAAGTGTCTATGGAAAACTCCTGTTACAGGTAAGATTTCGGGTTGCTTTTAAAGAAGCTTTAAACTTTAAAGGTACAGCGGACTGCCTTTCACTGCATCACCAATAAATTCATGTTTGTGTATAGTTAATTTATGCTCATTCTGCTGATGTGCTACATGTACATGTACATAGTATTATGTTTTCAAATACAAAAGTTTCATTAAAAGGAAGAGTTAACTTCTTTGGGTTAACCTCTATGGATTAACCCACAACATAGAGATAGATAAATAGACCCCATCTCGAAATCTTTTGATCTAAAATGCATTAAACTACCAAGGAACACAGGTCAAATTTTAATCTATTTGATTCTTTATTGTTCTTGACCCCCTCAATACAAAGAACAGTCATAAAAAAATGAAAGATGACTACCAAAAGACTATTGAAAATGACTTTATAGAGCAAATACTAATAAAATATGTAATTATTGCACTTTTGCAGGATATGTTTCCAACAATGAAAGCTGTCTATGGAGTGCAAATCAAATCACCAGAAAGAAAAGATGTGGCACTCTATCAGAGGTGAGTTTACCATTCTCTTTCTCTCCCTTTTTTCAAATTTTTTATTTTTTTGCAAAAGTAACGGGACATTGAAGTAATAATTCCCAAATATCTGTCTCATACATTGTACATTGTACATTATGTTTTTTTTAAATCAAAGGTCATTGACAACATCAATCTCTGTAACGTCCCATTTGTCCCTGGAAGTTCTCAGAGACATGGCCGCGACTTGTACGTAACTGAAAAAGGTCTCCCCAAAAATTGAACATGTTCATTTATCCTGTGACTCCGGAACTTATTGCATTCATTATCCAGTTAGACAGAACCGTGGATTAATTTCTTGTTTGTTTCCCTATTAATCATGGGGGATGGATTCAGAGTAAACTTTGAATGCTCTTTCCAAAATTTGCTGTTGTGACAATATTATGTTTTCTGGATATAATTTTTCATTTATGAGAGGATTGACTAATAACTTCATTGTATCAAATTTTCGTTTTTTATTTTCATACACATTTTTGCACAGGTGTACAACAATTTGGGAAAATGCAGGGTAAATCAAAAAATGCTATTTAATTTGCGTGTGTACATGCTTGGTTTGTTGCTTTGCAAATTGTAGTTATGATTAGGGATAGGCTTCAATTGTTATTGCAATGTACATGTTGCTCCAACATTGGCAGAACAATATAAATTCTATATGCATGTACACTGTACATGCATGTGAATAGAGTGTCTCCGTACATTGTATTAAACATTTACATGCATGTGTACACATGTTGCCGTGTTAGGCAGCCTTAGATTTCACAATGTAGCCCATGATGCAGAATCTTTTTTCCCTTATAGCTTCGCTCTCCTTCTCATTCATGCGCAATAAGGCTGATTTTCCCAAATCACAAGACACCGCATCATGGATGAGAAATCTAAAACTCCCTAATTTTTCATTTCATTCAATTAAAGTGAAACTAGTGTTCTGGTCATGACATTGAAATGTGGAAGACACTGTCTAAAAGTGATATGGAAAGGTTGATAACACTTTGCTGTGAGGTTTTGGAATTGCCAAAATGATAAGAAATTAACCCAATTCAGCTTTGAGTCACATGCACTCCCAAAAGATGAGGCCGCGGCCCGCTGCGTGAACGGCGCACAGCGGGCTTATAGGCAGGATATACCGTTCCCCCTATTATTCTTGCATTGATTTAATTGTATAAAGCGCCGCAGTGCGGCGTTCACGCAGCGGGCCGCGGCTTTATCTTTTGGGATGGTACCTTACACAGAGAGGCATGTATGGAGCAAGACAAAATGTTCGGGACCCAAACATACAGCTGTTTGGGTATATTTTGGGTCATATTATGACTATTGAGGAAACTGAAGAGCAATCTTTTCTTGTGGAGTTTTTTAACATGATACATGTATTCTTCCCAAATAGCATGAAAATAACAGGAAAGCTCACAACAATCTTCTTCATCTTTCCAACACATTCCCACTACACTAGATTCCCTTTAAACAATTATTTAACGCAAATGAGTTACTTGCTTTGAATATTTATTCTTTAGAGTTACATGTCTTGTAAATTTACATGTAGTTTTCTTTTATTCTTTTTTACTTTCATCTTAAGTCTTCAGAACACCTTAGTTTGCTTTCCCACTCAATTTGAATCTCACCATATTTCCATGTACATCTTTCTATTTGAATCCGAAAACCTACTCCATGTCTATAATATCCACAATTACTTTTTCCATTATAATCTCTAGTCTGTTAGGTTGTTGCTTTACAGTTGGTTTTCAATTTACCAAAGTACCCAAAATGGCTTGCGTACGTTGTATGTATATTTGTATATCTAAATATGCCTTGTTGTTCCTTTCAACACAAATCATCACTATCCAGTTGGTTGATAAATTGCTTCTTTTGCTTCATTGCCCCCCCCCCCCCTTTCTTTGTTGTTTTTTATTTTAGTATTTTTTTGTTTTTATACCTAATGTTTTTAGATAGTAAATGGCTTCCATTTGCTCTGAAACCTTCAGTAGTTTGCTTTTACGTTCAGAGCAATAGGATTTTACTCATCAGGTTCCACTTGTTTTTTAAGTTAATTGACTGAACCTCTGAATGAGAGAAAAGGAAACATTATTACTATGTAGATTTGAAGTAAATGCAATGGACATGTAGGTGTGATGTATTCTTTCTGGGTTCTATCCATTATGCTTGCTAGTACAATCTATTCATAGTTTACATCAACTTCCAAAATGCTTTGTCTGTATGTATTATGTAGTAACACTGTAGTTACTACAGACCATGCAATATGTAATATGTGTAAAATTAAGTCTGAGCTCCCATGCTCCCTATGCTGGCTGTTCACTTGAAGGACGTCCAGTATGCGAATGTGGAGAGGAGGAGACCATGAGTCACCTCCTGCAATGCCCTCTCCTGCCTAACCCCTGGGACCAAGCTGATCTTACTACTCTTTCGCCTAATGGGATCGCCTGCGTTCAGTATTTAATGGGTAGAGTCCGAATCAAATTCTAATTCATCTAACAATCATAACACAAATAAACAAAATTGAGAGAAAGGACTCGAGAAGAAAAAGAAGAACTTGAATGCTTCACTCTACTAGTGGCAAAAGTAACTTATATACATGTACAGTCTACTCCTGTTAAAAGGAGTACCGATACAGTATTTTATTATATTAATACTAGGCAGTTCTTCCGGTCCTCATTTTAAGCATATGCACATGTTCTCTACCATGTAATGTGTCTATGTGTGTAAAAACCAGTTTTCATATTCACATTGGCCTGCCCACCCCCCCCCCCCCCCCCCCCCGATCAAACTCATTATCATAGGAGTGGGCTGTATTTCAAAGATGTGGTGAGAAAGATGCTTTACACTTGCATCTAGTCCAGATGCTGTCCCTTCGAGATTCTTTTTTTTCCTCCACACACTGCGCTAACCCCTCTGATCGCACGATCCCCAAATTTATCCCCTGAGATTCCCAAAAAAAAGCATGTTATTGGCAGCCAGGCAAGTATGGAATGGCTCCTATGAACGGGATAATAATTACATAATATTGACTGGCCTTGAGGGGAACATCAAATATATTGCTTGCAACAGAATCATATTGGCCCCAGTCTTTAGATGAGGGCAATATGGTTCTTTTAAGGGCAATATATTTGATGTTCCCGAAAGAATAGCCAGTCAATATTTTTATTATTATCCAAATCAGATATCTAGAGCAAAATAATGAAAGTTTAGATATCTTACCCTTTAAGAATAGGGTTCTACTTTGTCGTGTTTTTATCAGGTCTGAGCTTTACCATTGTGACGTAATAATGAAGTCGCGATCGTATCTTCTTTAACATTATAACGTAAATTGTTGCTGCGCGGAGCAATATGACGCGTATCTCTTTTTATGTGTCCTCAGATGCCCGATGTGAGACCCAGAGCTGCCAACCAGTAGGATTTTATCCTATTTTGTAGGATTTTTGCATAAGAATAGGACAGTAGGATTTATCTCAAGAAAATAGGATTTTTCTGAATTCTGACTATGTGTGTTACGTGTGCTATATTATACATATATTATACACTGTGTTTTAATTGTGTGTATTTTTTAATTTTTTTTTAGTAGAACCCAGTCTGTCATTTTCATCAGCAGACCATCTAACTGAAACTGTAATCATGTCATATTTCCCGATAGCAAAATAACAAAGAAGTTGGCATCAAAACGGACTAAGTCAATGGTAATAGCATGGACACTTGGAAAAGAAGCTAAAACAGATAATGCACGTGAATGTAAACTGTAAAGTTAGTGGTTATTTTTAACACTGGTGTGCTAGACTCCATGCTAAAATTTTGCTAGTGACGTACGTGTGGCAAAAATAGGATTTTTGTGTTGAAAATAGGATTTTTCAGAGAAAGTAGTAGGATTTTTGGTCCAATTAGGTTGGCAGCTCTCTGGAGACCAGGGAAATCAAAGGCATTTTGCATGTTCTCAGCATGCAGAGTGGGTACGGGCATAGAGACCAAGGAAAATACAAATAATAATTATATCCCTTCCCGATTTCATGAAATCTAGGGCAATACGGTTTTGTAATGACAGCTCAGATTGTTGGATGTTTGAGCAGTTTAATTTGGAAATGTGCTATATAAATAACCAGATATTATTATATTGCTATGATTTTTATCATAAAATAAACACACTAAAATGAGTTTTAATGAGGAATGTTGTTCATATCATTATAGTTTTAGGAAACAGTCTTTGTACATTGTATTATACAATGTAATTAATTCAATTAGTAAAAAGTTCTTTTTCAGATACTCCAAAACAATGATTTTTTTCCAATTGTTACACGTGTATTTGTAGTCATTTCTCAGCAGTTCCCTCATTTGAATGCTGCCCCCTTGTGCTAAAATGCATTTATTGTGTTATCTCCTAAATGCCATCAAAAAAGATCATAATGCAAGTTCAGAGTGACAATAATTAAGGAAGATTTGTAAAAAGGAACAGGAACTACACAACTGCTAATGAAGTCTGGTCATAAGCTTAGTACATACATTAGTAGATGTACATTTACACTGTATCTAGATCATGCTATTGTACCATATAGCTAAACGTTAAAATACAGAAAGAGGGAGTGATGAGGGGGGTGATGTGGAGGTGGACAGGGGACGTTAAAAAGGAGGAGAAAGAAGAAGAAGATGCTACAGGGCAAGAGGACCAAAAGTAGATAAACATGTACAGCTGAAATCATATCAATTTCATTGACATTAAATCCACAATTTGGGATTATTATCAAAGGAACAATACAAAACGGACATACATGTACATACATATATACATAAACAATTGTATTTTCGAAAATCATTGAATAAAACCAAAACTAGAAAACAAGACAACCGGAGGAGTTTGCAAAACAAAAAAAAAAATTGTAGACTTAGTGCCTAAAAATCTATAGATAGTGATTGTTTCTGTACACGGAGATTCTTCCAGAAATTTGTGCTCCACCTTCTCTCTTCTCTCTCTCTCTTTTCTTTCATATAATGTAGTCTTTCTTCTTTGATTGCAGGTTTTCCGCCGTAGGGATAACTCTCGTCGGGAGGTCATGACCGTCATTCGGACATCTCTAACTCACCGGTCAAACGGTGCATGAAGAGAGCTACCAGAATGTAAGTAGGTTCTTATGTGCACACTCTCTATACATGTAGACTGATTTGTAATACGGAGGGGTGTCATCGGAATCTCTAACTCATTGGTCAAATGGTGCATGAAGAGAGCTACCAGAATGTAAGTAGGTCTTCACACATTATGTGCACACTCTCTATACATGTAGACTGATTTTTAATATAGAGGGTTGTCATTCGGACATCTCTAACTCACCGGTCAAACGGTGCGTAAAGAGAGCTATCAGAATGTAGATATTTTGTTGGGTCTTCAGACATTATGTGCACACTCTCTATACATGTAGACTGATTTGATAAGGGGAGAGGTGTCATTTGGACATCTCTAACTCACCGGTAAAATGGTGCATGAAGAGTCAAATGTACCAGAATGTAAGTTTTCATTACATGTACATGTAGGTCTTCAAACCTTATGTGCACATAAATGTAGATGATTTGATAAGGAGGAGGGGGTGTCATTTCTGATACATGTATCTCTACATGTAACTCACCGGTCAAACGGTGCATGAAGAGGGCTACGAGAAGTGTTTACCAGTATTATGGATTAAATTTTATATGCACTTCTCTAAGAGGATTGATTTGATAAAGGAGGGTTGTCATTTGGACATTTCTATTTCACTGGTCAAGAGAATTAACCTACTGTACACACTCTCTATAGACTTATTTGATATTGATCGGATCGTCGGGAGGGGGGGGATTACTTTTTAGACACACCCGTCAATATGTTGTAAAGAGAGTTACTACATATAAGCTTTCTTTATACAATATGTGCACACTCTCTGTAGATGATTTTGATAATGTAAGGAAGATGGGTGGATTATCCAACTGGATGTAACTTCTCTAATTCAACTGTCAAATATTTTTTTTTGTGTGATGAGAGTGACAAGAATATGTACATAAATACATGTAATGTTCATTTGCCTACAAGGTACATGTATGTATACTGTGTTTAGTATTAGTATATACATTGCAATTCATAGAGTTAGGCAGTTATAGTGCCATTTGATCCACTCCTGCAGTGTTGCGATCTAATTCATAGATTTAGGCATTTACAAAATGTCTAGAGTCAATCAATATCCTGACCCCAGAAATTGTAACCGCTGTTCCAGTTATAACTTTTATGATCACCCTTTTTTTTCATTCGATGTTAGCCTTCAAAGCAACTTTACTCAAATGATAGTATTTATTACTATTATTTCATTGAAATACAAATACAACCCAAATTAAACATTCTACATGTATTTTCTACCAAAATTATGTGTTAAAAAAAAGGTTTGCATTGATAGCATTAGCAGTGATGACCTCATAGGAAAACACAACTGGCGGTTGCTAGTACGTCATGGTCGATCATGTGATAAAATTTCTGTTTTTTAGCATGGTATATACATGTATGTATCATTGTTTTGCTAAGAAGTTGCCAAAATAAAAGCAATCATTATGGAGGAACAACTGAGATTCTGGCATGTTTCCTTTTCTTTCTTTGAACGCCCTTTAAAAAAAATACTGAGGTAGACACAGGGTCGAATTTGTTCTAACTTTTAATACATTAAAAAATTCTTCTTTCTTTTGTTGTTGTTGTTGTAGAATCCCTAGCAGCGTGTTCTCTTTGGATACGTCAGTGAAGGTGGCCCCTCCGACCGTTGACCGAGCATCCCGCGCCAAATACGAAGCCCATGTGCTGTGCGGAACAAACGGACCTAGAGCATGTCTAGCTAAAGACATTAATCGTTACAGAGAGTATTTGAGAGAACCAAGATATCACTAAAGTGTACTTTTTTGAGGAAACCGTTATAATGTTTAACAATCCATTTTCAGAAGAATTTGTGTTTTATGGAACCTTGAGATAGATATCTGTAGATGGCGATGCATAGAAGTGGAGTACATGTAATTACTAATAATTGTATTTTGAACTACTACAATGTATATAGAGGGTTTAAAACCAGAAATTTCTCCTTGTACAAGTACATTTATGTACAATGTCAATTTTTAAAATTGAGTAAAAAAGAGCCTGAGCTTTTGATCCTAGCAGAATCTTCGTCAGAGACAAAATTACAACATGTAAAGAAATACATTGTACATATAGAATATATGGACATGAAAAGCAGAGCTACATGTAGAGAAGGTATTGAGAGACCGAGGATAAGGAGGGGGAAGGTGATTAAAGAAGTAAAGGGGAGAGGCCGCCAATTGATCAAAAGACACCCAGAGGTACAAATCAAATCAAATCAAATCAAATCAAATTTATTGAAACAAAAAATTCCGCCTTTCGGATTATCTTCAATACAAACATAAGAAAGAAACAAAGAAAATGGAACAAAAGATGTATATATACATAAAATTCACCTAACCATACGAGTTGACATAATAATACATCATTGTATAAAAAACGAAAACTATACAGATATATGTACATTTTATATCTACGGGACCTGCCAAGCTCTATTTAGGGGGGGGGGGGGGTTACTCTTTCATTATACATATTACTAATGCTAGTTACATGTAGGCAACATCAAACAGAAACTGGAAAAAAATGAATCCCGTTGGTATTAAAGAGAAGAAATTGGGGGGGGGGGCGCTGCTAAAGCATGAGAGCCAATAGTAAAAGGAATGAGGGGGGGGGGAAAGACCTAGGATAAAACAAATAATAGACCTAATGTACATGTATGCACTATACATGTGAAGGTAAAATATAGCGAAAATATGAAGCTGAAATAAAATAAAATTTCAAAGGGATTAGAGAAAGCATAACAAAAAATAGGAAAACGAACAGAGGAATTAAAAATAATTATGCATTGTGTTTTGCTGATAAAAAGTGGGGGGGGGGGGGGGAGCTCCATCGATGATCTGAGGCCCCTCGAGGAGTTCAAATAAAGGTGAGGTGAAGTTTGCATTGACAAACTAAATACGAAAGTTATTCTGAGGTCATCAATAATTCATAATTCCCACTCCTAAATCATATTAGCCCTGACCACTTCTGTAAACATATAATCTACGTTTTCTAGAATCTGATCCTTTTTCACATTTTGCAGCATTCTGTATATATTTGTAATACAATGTAGAAAACAAATCAACAGATAAACACAGTTAAACAAAAGATTGTCTGTCAATTCAAATTCTGCAAAATTCATTTAAATGGGATCCACTGACTGCGGTGCCAAAAGGTTTTTTTTTTTTAAGCCCCCTGACAGAAAGAAAATGGAAAGTTCCAATCATACATAACTGATCTTGAACTACACAAACTTCAGCGACCTACGTATAAGAAGGAGGTGTGTGTGTTTGTATAGATCGCAGGATATGACAACCTGCACAAAAGAATCGTCAATATTCAACCATATGCTGCCATAAGTCCATTGTTCTTTGATAATCACGATCCAAAACAGACATTTGTCTTTCCTGTCAACAGCCCTTGTATGGCGTCGAAAATCAATGGTTGCTTTGTCTGTCAAATTGGGTGAAAATGGAGCAGAATCGTGCAAGCCAAACTGACGCTCACGTTCATGACACCTGTTGTCATGATGATGATATAGCATTCCTAGTCTATCATGTGTTTAGTGCAAGAAGGGCAGTAACCATTCCTGAAGGTAAATTGCCCATTGGTCTAAACCCACTTTGACTAATGACAGTTTAGCCTCATCCCACATGGTCTAATTCCATTTCGTCTACAACCAGTTTGTCTAATTACCTTTAGGTCTAAATGTCACTTCGCCTATTTACCATTTCGCCTAAATCCCATTTGGTCAAATGTCCATTTTGTCTAATGTCCAATTGAAGATGCTAGTACTAGATGTTCCTATGTTACATCAAATCAGTTTTGAAAAACAGAGGGTAAAAATGTAACATACAAACATCTAGTACTAGCATCTTCAATTATTTTACATATTCCGAAAGAGTAACTCGATCCTCCCGCATCTATTGGTATCATTTTTGTGTGGTATGACTTTACGTTTGGATGAACACGACACATTGTTACGTAAATGTAACGGAGGGCCAAAATGTAACATACGAACATCTAGTACTAGCATCTCCAATTGTTCTTTTACCACTTGGTCAATTCCAGCAACAAACTGGTTAAAGACCAAATATTCACTTTGGCATAAGACGAAAATACAATTAGACCATTTTGCTTTTAGACAAATTAGTCATTAGACCGAGTGAGAATTGGACCAAGTATGTATTAGACCAAATATTAATTAAATCAAATGGGTTTAGCCTATTTGGTATTAGACAGAGAATTAGACCAACTGCTGTTCGAACAAGTGGATATAAACCTTTGTATGCATCAATGCCCTTTTGCATCTATGTAGATGATATTTTAATGGATAATAAAAATGTTTCATGCTTCTTTTCAAATATTACGGCAAAAGGTATTTCAAGACAAATTCGTAGACACATACATGTATGCATTTCAATTGAATTACTTTTTTTCAAAAAAGTGTATCAGGGCAAATTGTATATATCAAAATAAATTGAAAGTTTTATTTAAATGGAGCTTCTGCTTGAGAATATTAAGTACGGTGTACTGCAATTATAACGAGCATAAATACAACAAAATTTTGTATTTACATGACTTTTCTGGTCTCAATGTCAAACATGTATGCCAATTTGTGACCACAATAGTACATATATGTGTTCAGTATAACAAAATTTTGTTAACCAAAGTAATCCGCTTGGTCGTGATCAGCTCGTTATAACAGAAACCCACTGCCTAAGACAATGAAAATATCACAATAATGATTACTTTTAATAAGAGACACAAAAGTAATGTACTTTATATTATATTTAAATGCATCAACAGGTATTGAACAGAATGATAATATACATAATACCCTTCCAGCTCAAGTTATTAAAACAAAGCCATCATCACCTGAGGTTTGAATGCACCATGTGGATGGCCGTTTGAGTCTTGTCTTGATATATATATATATATATATATACATTTTTTTATACAATGACAGTACATTATGCATTTCAGTATAAATTAGTCTGTATTTGGATTTGCACAAAAATCAGGGGTATCATACTCGTTTTGTTACTTGGTAAATTGGTATTTTACAAGAAGGGTATCCAATGTATTGATTAGTAATTGGAACAAAAAGAACAGTTTTGTAATATACATGTATTCAAATATACTGAAGGGACTTTTATTTAAATTGTCACATAAATTTTGCCTTGGAAATGGTAATCATAGCAGCATAAAATCTATACATTGTCTACATTAGATGAATAAGCAGGACTTTGTCACATATTTATTAATTAACACACAAATACCATTTTTTATTTATTTATTTATTTATTATTATTTGTTTTAGTTTTTTTTTTTTTTTTGGGGGGGGGTTGCGATTTTATGAGTTATTGCTCGAACGATTCGCATGGATGCTATCGTAGGATTCAGCTTCATTTATTTGCATTTCAAAGTTTAAATATCATTTTGCAACTTACATGTACAAGTTTTTGTATTTAGAAGTTTCTTTAAACCTCTTGTTATTTCTCTCCATAGATTCTTGCATTTCTATCCCTCTCAATTTTGCATAAAGAGAGAAGACTTTGGTATTTGTTAATTGAGCAATTATTGTTTCTTGGTGTATTTTCAGCATCATGATGATATAGAAAAGCATCAAGATTTGGGTTATTCTTAGCTGAGCAAGCTTTCACTGACATAGCAATGGCATACCAAAAAATACTGTGATGTAACAGACAAACTGTTATCATGATAATCGTTATCAGATCAGACAGTTCACGGTCGTCTGGAAAAACTGTGAGAGAAATAGAACAATTGAGACATATGTTGCATAATTCCCACGGTCTCAGCTCACAATGTCTGGAACGTGATCTGTTCAGATTTCAAGGATTTTCTTCTCTCCCTGTCAATCATGTCTGTCATTTCTGTCCTTGGTGTCACCTGTCATCTGATATGCCCCGCCCCTTTTCTGTCCATCCTCCCTCTCTCTTCTAATTTACCTCGGGGCAATTCCACGGTGGTAACCGACATTACAAAAACACAACCATTTCTTAATTGTTTGTCCTGTAATTAAATAAAAATGCATGGGTTTTCAACTAAGTAAGTTTAAGATAGGGAAGGAATTGTGTAAAAAACATCAGTTACTGACACATTTTTGCTTACCGTTTGATACGAAATAGAGTTTTTGTGAAATTCTTTTACACAAATTCTTCTCTATCATCAACTTATTAAGCTTTATTCTGAAAACCAATGTATTCTTATTAATATAACTATAGTACAAACAATTTAGAAATGTCAGTTACCGTGGAATTAATGGCCCCTTGCCGCTCTAAACTCAATCATGTTTAGCCCTGTATGTATGGCACCTATTTTAGTTTTTCTTTCTTTTTACCTCTCTCTCTCGTTCTCCCACTTCTCTCTTTATCAGTATGTGAGTTTTTGTGAATTTATCTTTTTCATGATGTTTATTATTTGTACCTGTAAATTTAAGCATTTCTCCCACCCCTCAGTCTTGATAGTTTTACACATGTATGTCCAATGTTTGAAACAAAAGCAAGATGCAGTTCATGCTTCTATTTAATTATTAATGTTATTGGTATGATTTTTTTAAAATTTTTTTAAAACTCCTTTGTTAAGTGTTGATATATTAGTAGTGAAAATGATGTATAAACAACCTACAAAGGAGTTATTGTTTAAGTTGAAGAAAGTTGACATACTGAGATCACTTGCCAAATCCATAAACTCTACCATATCTTTTTTTTTTTTGTATTTTAAGTAGGGCCTATGTTACCCTGATCAATTTGATATGAATTTCCTGGAAGCTTACTGAATGATTTCAGCAGCTGGCATGTGATCATAAGGACTAAGGTATTATGTATGTGATTTTCTTTGAAAAGCTTTACATTTTCTTTGATTTCAATTCCAATCCAACAATCTGATAAGTTTAAACTTGTCTTACTTTTCCCAGCACTAACATTTTAGTTGAAACTTTTCTATTTGATGGTGAAAAATGATGAACGAAAATATCATGATGATAATACATGTATTTTGAAGATTACCATAGCATATTGAAATGACGTTTTGAAATTTATTCTACCAAGCAGAATGACACCAAATTGTGCATCAATATTACATTTTTTTACAACCAAAATAATCCTTCATCCACCTTAGTCCCATTGGTGTGCCATTCCAATAAAAGACTTTAATTATCCTTTGACTCTGCATTTGAATGCTAGCCCTTATATTTCTCAAGATGTATTAGATTTTGTGATGTTTGATGGTAA
>CALNVZ010000218.1:37820183-37833121 GCA_940671915.1 Paracentrotus lividus | reverse complement strand
GGGGGGAGGGGGGGGGGGGTGAGGGGCATTAGGGAGTTCCTAGAACCGCATGTCGACGTGACACGAACGGATTCTCGGATGTAAAGAATAGAAGCCTTTGGATAAAATGTATAATAATAATGGTGAATTATTACGCTTCATGCTCATAAATACGCTAGCTTCTGTTCCATTGACAAGCTAATTGAGACTTTATGCACCTTCGTCTCAGCGTCCTCCAATTAAGCCTGTCACTGGACTGCAGATGCTAGGAAGATGTAGCGTCACGCCTGAGGCAACATCTTATAATTATTCAAGTTATCTTATCAAAAGCTTCCATTATTTAAATCTAGAACTCGTTTCATGTTCTGTTCGACATGATTTGTAAAACTCCATATTAGTTGAGTGAGGGCTATGAGACTTTCTAGTGGCCATCAACTTCACTAACCTCTTGATGAGTTTGCCCGGGCCACTTGCCCCAGTTTTTAGCGTTGATGAGGGCAATTCGCGAAGCACTGGTGTAAGCAGCATCTGCGTTAATCTGGTCTTGGGCGCCACTTGATTAACAATATGGTAAAGTGCATTCTGCAAATCGTTAGATCTATGGTCTCTCGTTGAATGTGCGAAAGTTCAGGCTCCTGAAAGACAATAAGAAAATGTTTAATGTTTATTAATGATAAAGCGTCCATTTCCCATGCTTAACATACAAGAATCTAAAAGGACTGCAATTCCTTCAGTGAAAAAATATAACCCCAGCGGTATAAATAGGTGTTGTCTTATCGTTAATGAATAGTTGCTCAGAATACGAAAAAGTTTTGGGCGTTCTATAACTTATATCGTTAAACTTAAATGAGCAACCAACTTATCGATAAAGAAGGACATCAGATATTCAAGTATACAGAGTAAGTTAAAACAGATGTCGCCATCTTTAGAAGTTTGTCTTGTTTGAAGCATGAACATTTAATGAACCTTTTCATGATATGCATATCCCAGCATATTTGCTGTATCTTTTCCTTATACCATTTGGATATTTTACACGCATGGCTGAGAGACAGACAATCTTCGGAGAGACTGGCAGAATCTCAATTGTGCCAAGTGAATGGATGAAGATTTTTAAAAAATGTTAAAAAATATGTGTACACAAATACAACATAACACCCTCTCACTTCGGCACACACACCCAACTCCCTCACACACATGCACATCATCCACACATACACCCAACAAACAATTTACTAACATTTTCCCTTTTCTGATTACAACATTGATCTTTTGTTTACGCATGACCGTCCTGAATGTTTGGGACGTAGTAACTTCTCTATTTATTGTGTGGTGTGTGTGTGTGTGTGTTGTGTGTGTGTGTGTGTGTGTGTGTGTGTGTGTGTGTGTGTGTGTGTGTGTGTGTGTGTTTGTGGGTGGTTGGTGTTTATTGAGGGTGTAGCGTGGTGTGTATTTCTTGTGTTGTTTGGTGGATAGAGATAGGGTTATGTGCGTGTGGAGGTGGGTGGAGGTGTTATGTGGGTCTACGTGGTGAGGGTGTGTGTGTATGGTTTTGTGTATTTATAGCGCATGTGCGGGTTGTGTCGTTGTTCGTTGCACATAAGTAATAATTCAAATTTGGTTTAATTCTTCACCCAGCACTTAAACCGCAAGTCGAGGTTTAACCGTCTTCTGAAGATTGTCTGTTATTCAGTCATGCGTCCGCAAATATCCAAATGAACAGGGTACCAACAGATGCTAAGAGGATGACTGGTGTCCTACCAAGACAATCATAAGAAACAGCAGCTTAAACAAATGATAGGATATATTTTTCTAACTCACTCTGTATAGGCCTTTACTGTGAGTCCAGAAATTGTACCAAAATTTGAAAAACCTATTATGAATATTTCAATATTTTTTGTGACATTTGATTTTTATCTTATTATTTGGGAATAAATCATATTCTAACCCATTATTAATAAAGATTATACCCTGTGCTGTCATTAATGACAGGCTTTTATGCTTTAACCTGTGACAAATTCGCCCTCTCAGAAGTTAAGTCTATGGCCCTCATGACTGCCATCATTCATGTGTTTGAAGTAAGTTTCATTAGTCATTCACAAGGTGCCAAATGTTATTTGGATTATTGATATGTTAATTTAATCTTTGCCCAATCTTTGGTGCAAGGTGCTTTGACACGATTTATTCCCTTTTTAATTTCTTTCTTTATCGTAAGTGCTGAGACCATTCCTATGACAGCACTTATTTTGGCGTAACTGACAGAAATTTGACTTACTCTATAAAAAATGTAGTTACATCAGTAATTACATTCTTTAACAAACGAAAATCTTTTCGAAATTTGGATTAAACACTTTTTTGGAGTGCAGCTAAGAAAATTGTATATATTGAATGTTTATACGCATATTTATCTATGTAGTTTGCATCCGGCTGGATGATCTACATTATTAGGTGTTTAGTGTTTTTTATTGTAGATTGTTTTTGAAATTTCAAGTAAAGTAATAACGCGTAGCAATTAATTGTTTCAATTACCTTAACCGCGGTTCTAGTCCGTACCAATCCCTCCAAGATTCTGGTCAATCTGCTGGGCAACAGTCATTCAGCTGAAAGATCTGTGATAGCGTCCTCAACGTTGACCTTGCGTAAAGGATAATCGTTGGTTTCACTTTCCAGATTTGCATGCCATTTAGAAGTGGTCTACAAACTCCAAGTTCACAAGTCTTGCATCAGAACCCAAGCCATGCGTTCTCAGTTCTAAATCGAAATGAATTTTAACACCGGGTTATATTTTTAAGTTAAAATATTGTACAGGTCATTGAAGATTGAAATGTGAAGACATTTTCCTAAAAAAATACTTTGGAAGGTGGTAGCCAATGAAAAATATCAGGCTTGGTTGTGTCACTGTGAGGTTTCAGTATCATGGACTAAGTAATGGCTGGCGTCACACTGTCGCCGAGTTGAAGTACCGATGGACACAACGATAATGATATATTAGGGTTTCGCGAAAAAGTCAGCCGATCGCCGTACAGAAGGTTATAACAGCGATTGCGGACTGTTTATTCTTTAGCGGGGTTAAGCTTGTATTATCATGTAATACTCCCCAGATGAAGCATTTTTTAAGGATTTAATGCCGGTGCAAAGGAAACATGAAGGGTACACGAATGCGCGCTGGCTTTTTGTGATCAGAGCAATTAAATTTAAAAATATCCTGACCGTCGGGTCCATCCTCGCTCACTGAGTCGTTTGTCGGGAAAGTGCGATGCGGGCTTGAAATCTACTATAAGCGAATGGTACATCGAGTGGCATTGAAGGTGCGTCCCAAGAAGTCCTGTTGCCGTCGCATTGCCCTTCGTATGGCAAAAATGCGCGATGCTACGATTGCTCTAACGAAGTGAACCTTCACATAGTCCATCGGAATTTTTTTTAAATTATTTTTTTGGGGGGCGGGGGGGGGGGGGGGGCTGCCAAAGATTTTGGCCTATGCGTAGGAAGTTTGCTGCCATTGAAGACTGAAAAAAAGTCCACCGAATGGTCATCTTTTTTTAAATCATGTAATTAAAGTTGCACAGAGATGTATTGCTGAACATGCTGCAATTGGCCCGATGGTGGCGCTCGATGCTTTGCGCGATAAGAGCAAATTTAAAAATTTTTTCATGTTCGTAGTGTTTCCATCTTGCTCACTTCGGGACATGTGTGACGCGGGCTTAAGAATTTAACGTCAATTCTGCTTAGAGTCAAAGCACTCTGAACAGTTCTCAGTTGGCGCCATGGTGCGATGCTGTTCCGCGATAAGAGCAACAATTTGAAAATTTTCATGAACTTCGTGTGTCCATAAGTCTTTGGCTCAATACTTCGGGACTGTGTGACGCGGTGCTTAAAAAATTAACCGCAATTTCTGCTAAAGAGTCAAAGCACTACATATAGAAATGTTGGGACTACATTTTCTGCCCGAACAATTTCAGGCTGTTTTAGTTGATTATAGACCTGTGGGGTTAACACAAAGACTTCGATTGATAACAAGACGATTGATTTTTTCTTGGTTAGCCCTTCATTTGCAAACCAGGTACAGTAATAGGAATTAAGAAATTTTGATAAGATTAAGAGTAGGTAGTGCTAAGGTTTAGGATTAAGATCATACAACTTTTGCACAATACCTTTCCATGAATGAGGGCTACGAGAAAAAATCAATCGTAACTTTTTATCAATTCGTAGGTCTTCTGTGTTACCACCCACAGGTCATATCATGGATATTTAGGGCCATTGCCCTTTACAGTGACTTTTTACGATGGTATTCTCTTCCTAAATTGTATTGAAATAATAGGAAAGTTTACGATAAATTCCTTTTCATCTCTCCCACTACACAAGAATTTTTTAAGAGCAACAAATACTTAATTTATAGGGGATATGGGAGAGACTCAGGGAGAGAGGGAGAGAGACTGAGAGACGAGGAGGGAGAGAGAAGAGAGAGAGGGGGGGGGGAGAGTGAACGGAGGGACATGATTATGCATTTCAAGGAAGTTTTGTTACTCTTGCAAAGTTTATCCAACAAGTTCTATGAAGATAATAAAAGAATTAATTTCAACATAAACCTTTTTACGAAATTACTTGACAGGGGTATTGTTACACTCATTGACAATATCTTTATTGAAATGAGATAGATCTGTAGAATCAATGCATGAGCGAGCACAACGTCAAGACAACTATAACATTTATAAAAAGTATAAAGAGTAGCTTTTTTAGGTCTGTCAGTGACAATTTGAACTCTTTAAGGTTACTCCATTCATCGATTAACTTAATCACATTAAAGTTTTATACAGAATCTAGTCATAACTGGCTGACAACACCCTTGCCAAGTTATTTGGCTCAAAAACCATTTCGTTAAAAATCTATGGTGTTTTTCAGGATGGAGTTATTTTTTGTCGCTTTTTGTTTTTTTCAATTCTAATCCCCACTCTTGCAGAAAAACAATTCGGATTTGCATGTTCTGCAAACAATGCGTCGTGGTTCATTCAAGCGTAAAGACATGATACACGCACAATTTGGTAACCAATAAGATGCGGGAAGAGAGTTACTAACTTTTGAATATGTATAATGAACTGTTGGGTTAATTAAATTGTTTCTTTTATTTTGACATTTTTTCTAGACCATGTAAGTTTTTTTTTTCTGACAAGATACTTAAAACAAAGTTTTAATTCCCATTAAAAGGTGAATAAATGGCTAGAAAAAGTGTTTATAGCGCGTTGAGGGATACAACCTTTTTGTAAAAGCTCTTCAATACGCGACAAAAAAACTATTTTAGTTATGTATTCTAGGGCATAAGGGCTATTCTCCAGCTGGTCTACTACACGTTACATTTTGGAGACACATTGACTCATACTTGGAGCTGTAACCTCCATTATTATTGATAGAAGTTAAACACTTCTTTTTTATCAACACAAAGTTACAACAGTCTGACTACCTTTGTATAAAACAAAACTTGAGAAATTTTATTATGCTTCCTGGCAAATCTTTAAAATGTGTCGGTTACTTATCTATACTCGAGGTTGTGCATGATTGTGGACATGCATAAAATGAAAGTCGACATCCAACGTGAAAGTGGTTCCTCAACAAGGGCTTTTATGGAAGTTGATATACCATTTCGAAGTATATTAGGGAGAGCAAAATTTGTATATAATTAAAAAAATAAAGAACACATGGTTTTACTAGGGGTGCAGATGAGTGGTTTCTCACGTTACGGTTACTTGCACGTTACATTTTTGTCCATAGTATGGTCAACAACATAAAAGTCACTTGAAATTCATAATGTGTGTAGAAGTGCCTTTCTTCTTTACTCCCTGCTTTTTGATGCACAGTGTATATGCATGTATGCAACTTTAACCCGTACACTGCGTAAGGGGCAGAAAAGTGCCATAATTCCATGTTTTTCTTTCATTGAGGACTAATTAGGGCACCTAACTATGATGAATGATGAAAACATATTTAATTTGGAAGATATAAACAATATAAATTTGAAATTGGATGATTATGTGAGATTTTATAACAAAAATACGGCTAAAATGGCAAAATTGTGGCAAATAACCGCTAATTATCACATTTTCGGACTACGCGACATTTTGAAATTCAATGGCTTATGACGCATATATCAAAAAACTAAAAATTGAGATAAAAAAAGTTTCATTTTTAAGTTTCCTATTATATCATTCTACACAGATTAGATCATAAATTGAGATAACTAATAGTGTTTGAATAATTGAAAATCAATTAATAATTCATATAATTTTTTTGAAATATTGACTTTTCGATGATAAATTTGTTTCATCTGAAACGTCCATTAATGTCTCAAAATTTCGAAAAAAAACTCGTCAAAACTATTTTAAAATTCAAAATTCAATACTATGAATATAATATGATTTTAAATTCAATATATGAATAGAAAACATATTTTGCTGAATATTCAAAATTAATGGGCTATAGAATTCCCCAAAAAAACTATTAAAAAAACCCTCAAGAAG
The DNA here is from genome assembly GCA_940671915.1 of Paracentrotus lividus. Lineage (NCBI taxonomy): Eukaryota > Metazoa > Echinodermata > Echinoidea > Camarodonta > Echinidae > Paracentrotus > Paracentrotus lividus. The sequence continues at coordinate 37,826,636 of CALNVZ010000218.1, read as the reverse complement.
TTTCACGGGTTAAGGGCATTTCATTGTATTGTTCGAAACACTCTTTAAAGTTTGGTTTATCTAAACTTTGAGTCTTACTAATGCACTCTCGCATTGTGAATCTTCTATTCAATTTGTTTGGGTGATGTATGACACTGATATTTTTAATGAAAAAGAGTCCACATCAAAGAGGTTGTCCCTCATTTTGCTTTTAATTAAACAAATAATTATACTCACAACTCACCATGAGACTTAAAATTTGACATCCCCACAGAAAAATGTTAACCGTGTAACTTCCATAATTTTTTACTGGTTACTCAACGTTACATGATGGTTACTCACGTCAAGACGGTTACTCACGTTACAGTTTTTCTCCTTATAATTTTTATTGAAATGGGTATTTTTTTTATGATTTTGATCAGTCATTCACACGGTGTCAATATTGGTTTGAAGGAGAGAATTTAAAGTCCTACCAATTAATCTGTGAGAATTTTTCTCGTCAGAAAAACAAAGTGCAGTTTTTTTGGTTAATCACGTTACATGCACGCTGAGCGGTTTACACAATATTTCTTTTTGAATGAGTACTGCACAATTTTCTTGAAAAGCTGTTGTGTTTTTAAGTATTATGACTCTTTCTATAACTTTGCAGAAATATATAAAGTGGCATTGTGTTTGCAATAACGAATGGTAATAAGGCATATTTCTTTTTTACTATTTTTCTGTATTTTGGTAGCAGAATGGAAACACAACTTTCGACCGATATTTTTTCCAAAGTATATGAAAATAAACCTTATCTTGATTTTTTGTTCCTGAAACTATCATGTATAAGTGACTAAAGTATTTTAAAAATTCAAAAATATATTGAATTTGATTTTTTAAGCCTCATGTCCAACACCTATGGAATTGCCATAAGTATTTTTTAAAGTTGGGAATGTAAAGTAGCGGGGAGCATTATTTGCAGGTAGAACCCACTTCCGGTCGAAAAAAAAAGAAAACCGCAACTGTCTTTTGCAGAATGTAAGAGGATAGACATTGCAGAATAAGCTCTTTAATCTCTGCAATTATGGCATGTGGGCAGGAAATTGTCACTTATCTCCTTATCCTAGTTTCGTTATCCATAATATACATCGAGCATGACAGTATTATCCGGTAATTTTACTTTCGGTTTGATGTTGCAGGACTAGTCTTGTGGAATTGTGTGGTTTTTGTATGTGTGTGTGTGCGTTATTTATTAATTTTTTTTCTTACCGATTTTATCAAATAAGATAGACCTTGCATCATGAAACTCCAGTAGAATTTCATTTTATGTTTCCAGTAACGAGTGGCCTTTGTGAATTCCAGAAAATTTGAACATTTTCCACAACTAATTCAAACTTTTTAATGATCGCAAAGGTATCAACAGATCAAACAGATTATAACACGCTTAAAGGGGGATGTTCACCTCCTGGAATTCATTCTATTCATGTTCTAAATCTTAATTTAAATTGGTAAAGTTATCATTTTTTTATTTTCATATATATTTTTTGAGGGTTATAAGCAGAAATAAAGAAACATGTGAAGAAGATCACTAAAGGGTAACGAAGTTATGAAAGTTTATTTGATTATTTTTCTTTTTTATTTTTGTTTGACTTTCTTGCCGACTGCCCTCCAATTATGAGTTTCCCATATAAATGTTTCTTTTTCATGGTCCTTTATGAAGGAAAAAATTCTTAAATAGGCATGTATGGCAAACATTTGGTTTTGATGATAATATTTGACAGCCTAGAATGTTTGAAAATAATTAATTTTTTTGAAAGTATATTTATGTATTTACACTTAACAACATGAGGGAAAGCTGCAGCTGCGCAAGTCTAAAATTCAAAGGTTTTATTAGTAGTTCATCAACTTTGTCTCACTTTGATAGACTTTCTTAAAATATTCACCAGGATATTTTCTCCTTTTCTTTCTCCTTTTTTTTCTTCTTCTATTTTCTCTTTCTAATACAATGAATTTACATAGTTGAGTTTTCCCTTTATACATGGAAGATCTATTTAAACCAAAACTGGATACAAGCAGTAGTGGATCCAGGCGGGGCGCAGGGGCACCCCTCCCCGCCCCCCAAGATGCATGTTCGTCATCAGAGATAGCCCCTTTAATCGAAAAACCTTTGTTTGACTGTACATGTTAAAATCGTAACAATTTTGACGGCTGACTCCCCCTCTTATAGGCCGATCTTGAAAAAGTGGAACCTTTTTTGGAAAAAATAAAGGTTTGTCCTTTTTGTTTTTTAAGCTGTGCACATTTCATATAAAGCATTGACTGAAGTTTCATGAAATGCATTTTTTATCTTAATTTTTAGCAAAATTTTTTCATGCTCATCATGTTAAATAACATGACAAAAAATTTGAATATGAAAAATGGTACGTAATCAATTTGTTTTGACGCCTGACTTGATTGTAATGGTGCCTGTGTCTCCATTAACCTGATTTTGTCATTATACCATTTTTTAAACTTCATTCTTTAATTTAAATTGAAAAATACATGGTGTTAGAATTGATTGTTTTAACCAAATAATTACTAAAAGAATTAATTGCCATCAAATGTGACCCAAAACACGAAAAAGTTAACGCCCGAAAACCATTTGGTTCTATTATTATTAACATTTTTCTCCAAGCTAGATATAATGTTCTTTGCATCTCACCAATATGAAGCCTTGATATGCTTTAATTGTTATTAATTAACTTCTGAATTTCGGTCACACACGTGACCCACGGGTCACGTGTGTGGACAAACTGTAATGGTCATGCCTTCAACAAGGGACCAGGGCCATTCGGCATTCTTTGAAAGTGAGCGAAGTTTTAAATAAATAAAAAATAAAAAACAACCACAGCAACAAAACGGTGGCTAAATGACAGGAATAGTACAAGACGCATCTTACCTTGTTCTCATATTTGTTGCTTGTTTGGAGACGAAAAGAGGTAAAAACAAACAAACAAACAAACAAAGACAAATAGCGGTGGGCAAACATTTTGTTGGCAAGAGAGTAAACCAATTTGTAAAATTGTCCGTGCTTTCTATCATCACGCTTTTACTTCAATCTGCTACCAATGAAAACAAAAACAAAAACAAAACAAAACAAAAACAAAAAACAAAACGGGATTCTAAACTCCAACTTAAATATTTCCAACTTACTTATTTTCTTTTCCATGCTGAGGCCCAGCAATAAAAACTGGTAGGAACACAATTGTTTGCAAATTATTCGGGGCTTCTGTCGAAACATGAACACTTTTAAGACAGTTTTCAAACATTTACAAAAAAAGGGGGGATTTGGGCTGAAACATCATTCAGAAATGTATGTTAACAGTTGAATTTCTCCCTTCATTTTCCGCTCAGGTTCGGCCTATAACATCGACTTGCCTGTTGGTGACGGTATCTTCAATGCTAGTTTGCTGAAGGATGATAACTTTGATACCGAGAAACTACGACGTGAACTCGAGATGAAATACCACTCTCATCTTTGCACTATGAGGCTCCTCCCTTGGGACGCGAGATCAAGAGTCGCCGTCGATCGCTACTTTACGGAAATCGGCATCTCACTGGAGGATACATCAGTTCGGCAACATACTAAGATATCGTTGGAAGGTCATCGTCATGGCATCTTTACCATCAGTGCAGCGAGGAAGCTCCCAACTAACCGCATCCTCCTACAGGGAAATTCCGGGTCTGGGAAATCGACAGTTGTCGCGAAGCTTGCTCTTGATTGGATGTCACGCAATCCGAAGTCACCCCTCAAAGATCTACCTCTGCTTTTCGTCCTCCCTCTTCATAAGCTGAACGAAAGTTCGAATCTTGGTGAAGCTGTGCTAGAGCATCTACTTCCAGAGGACACTACGTTCACAGCAGAGGCCATCGAGTCCTACGTAAAGGCGAACACAGGAAGAGCAATGATCATCCTGGACGGGCTAGATGGGATGCTGAAAAGCAAAGCCAAAGGTGACAAGGTTGGAAACCTAATGAAGATCATCGAGAACAAACGTCTGACAGAGTGCAAGGTTCTTGTAACTTCCAAATTTTGGAAGGTGGCGCATATGAAGGAGTCTGTCCTCCGTGAATACACCCTGCTTGAGATGGAAGGACTAAAAGTAGAAGATACGTTTTCCTATATCTTATCTTACTTCAAGGATGACGAAACGATGGCACAAGGTTTAATACGTCATATTGAAGCATGTCCTGTTATCATGGAAAGCCTCTGCCCGTGTCCACTCTTCTGCACCATGCTGTGTCATCTTTGGGAGAAGGATATCAGCAAGGTGGGATGGGATCGTCTTGGAACCAGCAGCGAGATGACAGATCAAATCATGCGTAGTTTGTGGACACACCTTGAGGCTAAGAGTAGAGATGATGATATCCACAATGGATATGACCGTCGCAGCCTGCACTCAGAATCTGCGCATGGACCTAGGCTATCCTTTTTATGTAGTAGGTTGAAAGTCTTTAAGAAGCGGTCGGTGAAAAAGGGAATTGACGGCGGACTTCCAAGGCATTCGCTTAAATCCACGATGAGCCGCCTAGGTAAGGTCGCTCTGGAGAAATTGGCATCAACGGACCCCGATGCCGATGAGGAGTTCGAACAAAAGGATCTCACTTTTTGTCGTGAGTTCATAGAAATTGGACTTGCGACAGGAATCCTAACTCAAAGTCGAGGGGAGAGCAATATATTTCCACTTTCGAGGGGGTTTCAGAGCGAAAATCTGAAAGGTGTGCGATTCTGCGACAAAAGAATGATGCAGAAGTGTGCAGCGGTCAACCTAGCATATCTCTGGAAGAAAAGTCGCCCCAAATTCACAGAAATTCTCAAGAATTTGAAGGACAAATTTGCAGTCGAAGAATTCGAGGGCGTACTAATGCTTGCTTGTGGTGAAGATACCAATGTTGCAAAAGAAATCCTCCAACATTTATCGTCTGTTTCAGCCTCACATGAAGTAATACTGAAATGCTACTTCGAAAGTCAAGAAGATGTATCACTGGACGAGGAAATGGCTAGAATATTTAAGGAAAAGTACTACGTAGCTCTTTCCAGCCCCGGGTCTCATTCGCTTGCTGCCCTGAAGTACTTTCTTCAGAAAAAGAGTGCAGAGGCCCAGAACGACACTGCAATAAGGAAGTTGCTGATATCAGCCCCTCCTTTTAACAGCATAAGGAGCTTTGTTGAGGCCCTTGACAAGGAGCATTGCCAAAGTATTTCAACCATAAGTTTGTCTTGGTGTGATCTGGAAGATACTGACACCCCAGCACTCCTGTACGCACTGGGAAATCTGCCATCACTCTCTGAATTAATAATGCCCGGTTCAACTATCGGTGCAACTTTCATCCAGAACATTCTTCGCCTACCAACGGGGTGCTTCCAGAACTTGGAAACCTTGGAATTGCCGATCTGCACGGCGTGTGCTGACTCGGTCTTTCGAACAGTTTTCTGGTCCGGACGATTTCCAGAACTTATAAGAATTGCTCTAACCATACAGGACATTTGCTCTGACACTACGCAGCATAGGGATGATAGCAAAATAGATGACCATATCATTCCAGCCAAGCTTCGGAAGATATCTCTGAACTCGAGTAAACTTGCGCTTCAAGGATCCCTGCTATTCGCGGAAACCCTGACTAATGCAACAAACCTCAAGAGCATATCCATTGTCAACTGTACCTTTCATTCTGAATTTTTCAGTCGGATTGGTGAGATGCTTGCCCTGAAGAAAGTGGTGTTGCACACGGAATCGTGGACGGGACTCAATCTGGAAACCTTCCTGAAGAAGTGCCCAGTATTGACGCATATGGAAATTAACTCCCCGTCTTCCGCTCGACAAGAGGACGTAGAGCAGACATTGAAAGTGATTCCTCGTATCATGTCTAGTCTGCCTGGCCTGAACACCATTGATGTATCGGTGGGTGTTGGGTGTGAATTCACTGCTGATGATCAGACGTTGGAGGCGCTATGTGAGGCTTTGAAGGGTTGCACTAGGTTGGGCAGACTGATCATTGCGGGTCTTAAAATGACCACGCAAAGAGGAGTGGATATCATTCGTACGTGTCAGGGTATCTCTGTAAGAATCGTATGGTAAGTATTACATGTACATCAACATATCCATAGCTACTAACATGACTAAGGATAGTTTTTCTACTAGTATATTCTCGCTGTTTATGCATGTGTGATCAACATCGCATTTGTATTCTTCTAGCTTCAATTTTTGAGAAAGTATTTGTAACTCGTTCCAAAAATACATGTAATTAACTTCAGGGAAAATAGGGCAAAGAAAGCATTTGTGCTTCTTTTATCATTCTCAGGTTATTAGATTAGTATAGGTTTTCCCGGCCAATTTCATACATTTATCATTCATTTTCATTCATTGTGTATTCAAATTCTTGTGTTTGATGCGACGGACCGACTTTAGTCAATTAATTTCGTGTTCATGCTCTGAAATTCGTTTTTAGGCAAAC
>CALNVZ010000218.1:37802269-37817760 GCA_940671915.1 Paracentrotus lividus | reverse complement strand
ATGTTCACTTCAATAATTTTGATTTGTGATTTGTTGTGTGTGAATTCAAAAACACAGCATGTAAAGAAAGCAGAGTAAGGCCTAGAAGCAAAAAAAGCAAAAAAAAGAAAAAAACAAGAAGCATACAGACAGAAAAGAACGCACGTATGAGTAAAGCTAATTGTAAAACAAAGAATTGTGATCACTCACCCCCACCCCTCCCCCCCCCCCTCGTTCTCAGGGGTCAACCATACATGTTTGCTCGTTCCGGATTCTTAGAGATACCCCTGTTTGGAGGGGAAGTCAAAATAACCCACTATTACAGGATTTTGGAGGGGCATCAAAATTACTCTTTTCACAGGCTTTTAGCCCATATTCGGGACCCTATTTCACGATTTGTCTTCAAAAAATTTAAAACTACCCCTTATTAAAGATAGGTCTGGGGGTATGCTAAAGACCCATATTTCCATGTTTTCTCGGGATTTTCTCCTATTTAAGCCCCTAAAAATAATATACCCCTTGCCCGGAGAATTCGGGACGAGGCTTTTGACCACCTGAGTAGGGGGGGGGGGGTGGGCACTCATTACAACCAAAAACATTGAAAATCTACTTCTGCCAATCCAAATGGCTGATTTGCGACTTTTATTTGATTGTTCATCTTATTTATAGTCTCATGGCGTGTTTCCAACCGACCAAGATATGACGGAAGTAAGACGGGTACGTGACGAGGTGAACCAAGCAAAGCAATGGTTGTTGAGTGCTGAAGAGAAACAGACAAATCGGACACAAATCAGGGCTTGGTCCATGGTCAGTATGCGCCGTCAGCTCTTTCGAAAGCTTCGAATTGATTCTGATCGAAGTCTTATCCTATTCGTGAGATGTTGGTCCCAGACGTAAATCAGCAGGGGGACCGGGACAATTGTAACACCTTTTTTCAAATTTGACGTATCAATTTTATTATAGCTAAGTTCTTGCTTAAAACTAAATAAAACGAAATATGCATATCTTAGCTCGACATATGAATAAGTTTTGGTTAAGTAAAACAATATATTTTGAAGCCATTATCATTTCAAAACATGAGGTCAAGTGTTACACTGAACACGGGGCAATTGTAACACATCAAATTGTAACATTTTGTTTTCTTTATCAAAGCTATGTACTCGACAAATCCAATATTTAAACAACTTTAATCACATAAATTAATTATAATAAAACATGACAATGCTTGACTCATTATTTTCCACTTACTATATGCATGATATATTTCCAGTCGGACGTGTTCACCGATTCCTCCGCAAAGTCAACTATGGAAAAGGGTCGGCGGCGGTGCACCGGTGTACATGACTGTTTGTTAACACATTGTTACAAATTGCCCCCGAGGAGGGCGACCATATTGGAGAGATTTTTCTATCTTGGCTTAGGTATTCATCGTTGAAGCGTTAGCAAAATACAGGCCTAAGAACATAATTTCTAATGAAAAAAATGACAGCCCTAGCTCAACCACATATTTGTCCAGAAGAAAAACACTGGGCAGTGTGATATATTACTTTCCTGCAAAAAAAAGACGATTCTTATTTATTTATTTATTTATTTATTTATTTATTTATTCTTATTTTTTGCTGTAGAAAGTTCTACGAACCGTTTAATCTGCTTATACTCAAACAGCATGTGGAGCGTTTGTAGCTGTTCTGCTAGGAATTGGATTGGAGCCTCTGTTACAATTGCCCGTGATACAATTGTCCCCGGTCTCCCCTACCTACCATACTGCTTCATCACTTACCCAATGCATTTTGCCAGTGAGAAGCATTAGCTGTAGTCTTTTTTATTGATTTGTGAGAGAAAAAAAGTTCATAGATATACACGATGAAAAATTGAATTTAATTACAGTCTTGTGTAATTACAAAAAAGCCCCCCCCCAAAAAAAAAAAACAACAACAACAAAAGAAATAGGGTATGCATTTGCACCTTTTCATAATTTGCAAAGACATTACCAGAAATAGTAACTGGAAAATGTATTTTATTGTAACTTTCTCGAGTCATGCTGCAGATTGCTTCTTTTCCCAAAGGTTTGCACCCTTTGGGCAATAAATGTGTTCCATTCGTTTTATCACTTTATCCCTACACTGCCAAAATTAAGTGCTTTACTTGATAACACTCGATATGCTTGTATAATAATAATAATGATAATAATAATAGAATTTAAATAGCGCTTTACACAAAAAGTTTCAAAGCGCTAATTTCTATCATCTTTTCACTCTCTCTTTTCTACACAAAGACATACACACCGGCCATCGTAACAACTCCTTCAATCTTATCATTGTCGCATACATGTTCAGGGAGTTTGAAAAGTGGTGCATACAATTTCCTTTCGCTTCATTGGTGTATTAAATGAACTGCTGTCTAAATTACAATTAAAAAAAAAAAGAAAGAAAAAAGGAGGGCTTGTGGAAGTATCATCGTAATATATTATAGAGATGTAATCACACACACACGCACACACACATTTATTTTTTTATTTTATTTTTTTAATGTTATGTTTAATGTTATGACATTGGGGAAAAAAATCAAAAATAATAGGAACCAATTATTAGACACCCAATAACAGAAAGTTAATTTTTACTCCTGCTTGTATGTACATTTACGTTTGATATCGCTTTGTTCCTCTATATTTTATAGTAGGTCACTCACTTCCATCAAATGTAGAATAACTCAAGCAGACTCTACTATTTGTCTTTGTTATTCAATCAAGGGTAAGATTTTGCTTCGTCTGTCTTGTTGTTGCGATGTAATACGGATCATAACATATATGTGCCCTGTGACACAAAGACTTACGATTGATAAAAAGTTACGATTAATTTTTTCTCGGTAGCCTCATTTGGAAACCAGGTACAGTCATGGATTAGGATTAGGATATGATTAAGAATAGGGTTAGGGCTAAGGTAAGGATTAAGATAATCAACATTGGAGCATCCTGTCGTCATAATGAGGCTTCCGAGACAAAATCAATCGTAACTTTTAATCAAACGTAAGTCTTTGTGTTACCTCTAAATGATGTACTATCACAATGTTTTACCAGACTATAATGTCCATCTGTAAGGAATCAAAATGAAATTCATAGTATCATAATATGAAGACATGAATGTAATTACGGAAAGTCGATAATTAGAGGGGTTTGCACTGCTCGGCCGGTGGTCTAATTGGAAACATTAAAAAAAAAAAGATTTTTATTTTGTTTTTATCTACTCGAAATGAACTGCTTATATTCATATTCTGATATATGTGAGCACCATTTATGCCCAATGTTTTACTGCAGAGAAAACTATTATGTCATTTATTGTAAGGTGTAATTGATAATATTTGCAGCGTTAAGAAATTATTTTGTTTCATTTAGGGGTATATAAATAGCGATTATTATATAATCACAATTATTAAAAGTATGTTTATGTTTATATTTAAAATGATTGATGACTCTTGAAATTACTTGGTGGACATGTTACATTCAATATGTTTTGTTTTATTTTATTTTTTTTATGTATTTTCAATACTGTAGCGCCAGCCTTAAAAGTAAAATGAAATGTGATTTTGTAATTAATTTGCCCAATTGTGACAAAAAACGAATTACAGCTGTTGTTTCCTATACAGAGAGATTTTAAAAAATTTGTCCCATCACTTTGAAGTTGTTTTGTTAAAAATATGAACACTTAATCATGAGTTTCATAATAGTTATTGGTAGAGTCGACCTCCCAGCATTTTTTTATATACCCTTTTCATATGGATCTTTCGGAAAACTGCACAATCTTACTTGCGCCATGTGGCTGTGTGAAGAATAAAGAAATTCTATGTACATGCACAACAAATCACATCACCCACACACACACACACACACACACCACACACACCCCACTCAAATACACAGACACACCCTTACCCACATTAACACACACAAAACATACACACACACACCTCCTTATCCCACACACACCAACACACACATTGACAAAACACCGTCCCTCGCTCACACTCCTACAGTTTTTGGGTGACCGTCTTGCTTTAAAAAAAAAAATGAATGATTAATCAGAATAGGGGAATGTAAAAGCTACGTTATGAATTCTTTTCTGTGCTTTTGGATGCGTGTGTGGTGATGTGCGTGTGCAACGGTGTCGATTTGTTTTGGCGATTGGGGGGATGATCGTCGATATTTCCTCTTTTACTCAATGTGACACATACGATGGTATATGATCACAGTGTCCATTGTTGGGGTGGGGTAATGCTTGTATACAAACATGCATATAAATATGAAAAATTATATATTGTATAATGCGAGCGCGAAGCGCGAGCTGAAAATTTTCTCATTAATAGTGACATAAAGTGGGGGCAGTGTAGCATAATTTGAGCGCGAAACGCGAGGGGAGGGGCTTTAACTGGTTTGTTAAAGGGGGACCATGATGATGTAATGACTATAGATAATACACACATGCATGCATGTGAGTAGGCTATCTACTATACATACTTTCAAATTCATTATGCGAGCGCGAAGCGCGAGCTGAAAATTTTCTCAATATTAGTGACATGAAATGGGACATATATTCTAGAATAACGCAAACGCGAAACGAGAAGGAGCTTTATCTGGTTATTGAAGGGGGCCATCATTATGAAATGTCTATAGATAAATACACACATGCACATTATTATGCATAGGAGTACTAGTATATCGTTGGATAATAGGGCTGTAATGCGAGCGCGAAGCGCGAGCTTAAAATGTTCACAATAATATTGAACTGAAACATGGTATTTGTAGCGTTACATGACTATAAACGCGAAATTGATGGAGGGCTAGTGGGCTTTAACTGGTGATTAGAAGCGGAATATCATGACGTTAAGACAACAAGCGCAAATCTATATAAATATGGACGAATTCCAGTTAGGGCAATATTGTGCGAGAGCGAAGCGCGAGCTGAAAATTTTCTCGATGATAATGACCTGATGAAACAAAATACTTAAGGGAGGGAGTTGGTGTTTTAAACGTACCATCGTGACGTTAATACAGGCATAAAAGATGAACAAAGACAAGTGCAGTTTATACTATCTTATATTATGCGAGCGCGAAGCGTGAGCTGAAAATTTTCAGGTAATTTTAACCGTTAAATTGAGAGCAAAGTAGCGACTAATTTAAAAAGAGGGCATTTAGCCCCCGGAGAATAGTGGAAGTGCATTATATAATCAATTGGTCCGAGTCCAAAAATGTAACCTTGTCGATGAAGAGCCGAGATAAGTGTTACAGACTCCTCAATATTCATTAATTTTAACAAAACGCCATCGTGGATTTTTGAGGGGAAATACTATGCCTTCAGTTTCATTATCGAGGCAACTGTCCCTATGTATACCCTGGGATCGGTGCCCCTGATTATCATCGATTTGAATTTTTGTTTGTTTTTGTTTTTTTAATTGTGAATAGTGAAATATCTGAGCTTCCATTTCCATGTTATCTGCACGGCGTATTGTGTATTATACATGACTACTAAAGTATATCAGGCTCACACGAGGAAAATTAACGAAAGAGTGAGAAAATTGGGGATTTATGCATGTCAGAAATATGCATTTAAGACTGCAAAATATTATAATAATGTCATAAAAGTGTTTTATATGATAACAAATTTGTAATAGATAGATTTATATGCACATAATAAGATATTTTTTATTTTCTTGATATCAAAATATTGGGGGGGGGGAAATGATTGTACACACCCATCCCCCCACCGAAATTATTGGGGGGATGCATCCCCATCCCCCCCCCCCACATCGACACCCATGTGCGTGTATATGAGGGATGGTATGATTGTGGGTGTGTGTGTGTGTATGTGTGTACTTACATTTCAAAATTTGTTTTAATCGTCATCCATTCACTTGGCAAAATTGAGATCTTTGTCTTCTGAAGATTGTTATTTAAAAATGCGTGCAAAAATCCAAATGAAGAGTGTATCAACAAATGCTGAGAGGATGACTCTACCAAGACATATCATGAAACCCATGATTAGATGTCCATACTTTAAATAATGTGTATTCAAAATGATGGATATTTTTTCTGACTGACCCTGTAATAGGCCTATGCCCTAGATCCACTAGGCACTAATTGATCCGTAGAACGTTTTGTTGCATTTCACGTTATCATATTTGCGTTGAGATAAGATAATTGTTTGGGGACCTCATATGATTGTGTATACCGAATATGTGACTACATTTATTTTTCATTCATTTTTTTTTCATTGTGGTTTTATAATTGTTTTGCGTGTTTTGTATTGTACTGGATGCAGTCAAATCTGAAATGCGAATCTGTCTGCTATGATATTGATAATGATTACAACATTGTAATAAAAAAGATGAAAAGCTTAAATGATTAAGAATGATTTGTCCATATTGCCAGAATCATAGTAAATAATAATGACAATATTTATACCGTGCAAAATCCATCTCTTGAGATTCTCAAGGCGATGACTTTGTTAATCATGTTAGAGATTAACTTGATCTTGTTGGTAAAAAATAATTGTTCGCTCCAGTGGTGTATCCACATAGGGGTTCAGGGGACGCTTCCCACTTTGAAAACCATTCATTGTCTGCACATATTAAATCTTCGCTTTGCCCCCCCCCCCATAGAATGTTCTTATTTTCAAACAATGGATCCATCCCGGGCCTATTTTATGTGTTAATTGAGGGTGTTTTGGCCGATTCAAGTGATTTGCATTTATGCTGACAGTTAAACATTATTTGGTTACATATCTATTTGCTACTGCACACTAGGATTTCAAAAAGAAAACAAAGCAAAGGACATTCGCTATACTCCCTCCTCTCCTCACTGGCTACGTCTGTCTATCTATCTCTTTGTGTCTCTCTCCCTTTTTCTCTCTCCACTTTTCACGCTGTCGTCCACTAACTCTCCTTGGCCTATTTAGACCATCATCCCAAATACTCTCACCTCGATCATGTCGATTGTTCGCTCTCTCTCTCCCTCTCTCTTTCTCTTTCTCTTTCTATTTCTCACTCACTCTGTTTCACACACTCATTCTCTCAATATTACTCAAACACACTCACACACTCTTTCAGACAATATTCTCTCTCTATCTTTCTTACACATAAACAATCGCACACACACGCACATTCACCTCACCCCAAAAAGCCGGTTTGCATTATCACTCATCTCTTCATCTTTCTCTTTTCACACGCACGAGCACATATCACACACCACTTGATTCTAACACATTTTCTCTCTTTACCTCTGCCTTTCTGATATTTTTCCCTCATATTTTCATCATTAAAAAAAAATAAAAATAATAATAACAATAATAATAATAAAAAATAATGATAATAACAATAATAATATTAATAATAATAATGATAAAACCATCATATTAACCTACATGGTCTAATATGCTTTACATCTTTAGAGTTAAAACTGGGGAGTAGTTCTGGTTATTTAAAAATATAATATTTGCGAACTTGAGTTTACAATTGTTTATAATATCACTTATACATGCTATATAAGTGGGGAAAATTTCAGAGTAATATCTTCAGATACAGCTCCTGGACATGGATCACTTGGAGGGCCGATTTTAAGGAATATATTATCACTGCGAATAGAGGGCGCTAAATCTGTTATAGGGGTCGAATTTAAGTTATAACAAAGATTCAATGTATACAAAATGATATAATCTTTACTCCTTGTTTTTGTTTTTCTTCGTTTGTTTGTTTGTTTGTTTTTTGTTTTTTTTTTATACATCAAAATAATACCATTCAATCTTATCCTAATGAATACACAGTTGAACAATATTATGATTGAAAGGTATTTATTTTAAACACATCAAGGTACTGAAAATAAAGCAAACACAAGCGTGTTGTTTTACTTGTATAGTATACTGATGGAGTAGTTTATGAGCTCAAATCTGGCACATGATATTGTGAAAATATACTTGAAACTTGAAAACGAGTACATTATTAAATGTAAATGATTACAGGTTCACATAAATTAATTCAAACACTTGAATATTATTATGTGATTAATACTAACACATATAAGACTATATCCTTTTACACTTAAAATTTATTTCGATTGGAGACAAGACATTGTGAGTACCATATTACGAACGAATAATAAACAATGTTTTTCAATGATTATGGTTTTTGATGTTCCAATGCAGTTATTGGGATAATAATATACATTATGGCTGTAATATAAAGGCATATTTACCATGTTTACTGTACAGCACGAATTGACTGTCGGCCCATGAATATTTCTATTTCGCTTCAATCCAAGTGGATTACCATATGAATATCTGTAGTGTAATCGCCAGTTTACGATTTAATTTATTTGGCGTTTTTACATGATAAATATCATATTTCAAATCATACACCGTCCGTCGTGCAAAATTGCCGTGGACTGTTTTTTGTTAGTCTTTATTATAAACTAACGTAAAGCTATATTAAATAGGCCTTATATGAATAGACATACATAGAATATTATTTGAAAATCACAGATTGGCTTAGATTTTGGTTTTGAAAAGTTGTTCGTGAACAACGCACACCACACTGCAGTGATATCAAGACAGCTCATGATCAGCTAATTAAATCATAGTTGCAATTGTACAGTATCTTTATTTTCTCTGTCTGTTTCTTACGATGAATAAATGTAAATTCCGTCAAAAACTGTAAATGTTCTAAGAAGTGTTTCTGTTAATATTGTTGTTCATAATAAGATATAATTGCCCCCTTGTTAAGATGGTCTCAGCATCAGGATGCTTCTTGCTGGTCATGCTGGTTGGTCGATTTAAAAAAATCCTGTTATTAAATAATGCCGTTTAGTGGTTTTTGTCGAATGTCGGTTTTGTGCTGTTGCCCTTAGGGTAAGGAATAGTGATCAATTGCCTATCTGCTGTCGTCCTCTAGTGCTTGTTGGGCTGGATCTTACACACAAATGCATGCTCCTCACTACAAGGTCTGGTACTCATTACACCATTGAAGTCCATGACCACGCAATCTCCTCGAGAAAGGGATGTTGGCATGCCGCGATTGAAAGAATGGCGTCTGGAGTCCGTGTTGTCGGTATAGTATAGTTTACCGGAACTGATGCGTTTCACCCCAATCCAAAATACATCATCGCTCTTGATACAGGCTTCGTTGGCGGCTTTCTTTATCTCTTCGTTCTCCCAGTCTAAAACGTAGGAAGCGAGGTAGGCGCGATAATTGAAGGTCCTTGGCCGGTCTTCCCCTCTGCAAATTTCCTCATCCCATGGCTCGCAGAACGTATCGGCCTCCTCGAATGAAAGCTTCTTCGGGAAGTATTTATAGTGCATGTTCTGCCAGTAAACCCATCCCTCAATCTTGTCATTTGTGCAATCGGGACGGGTCTCGTATGATGGATAACAATCATTCGCCCATGCCAAAGACAGACATGTCGCAAACACCAAGAGGATCAAGACTGGTGTTCCCGCCATCTTTCCTGAAGAATCCACAAGCGCTGAAATAAATATAGGCTCGAGTAGAGGCAATGAGAGAAACTGTCAACATGTGGTGTTGTCGGACTAGTTTGGACAAATGATTAATGTTTTCTAATCCCGTCTATATTTGTTTTCTCATTTGTCGTAAAAAAACAGACAATATAAAAACGAAAGAAAAGAGTTGTCATCAACTAAAACAATAAAACAGAATTAGGTCAATGACGCATAGAGCGAGTCAAGCGGTGAGAAGATTAACAGATGAGCCTATGGTTTTACATGTAAAAAAAAAGTTCTTTTGTTCATGTAACCTTCGATTATACAGTGTGTCCCAGAAAAAAAAAATTAGATCAACACTTACAAAAAGTTATGTTATGTCCATTTTTTTTTAGATGAAGGACCAAGGCCCCTCTGCACAACCCCAGGACGAGTGTGAGTTGTGGAGTTCTAAATGAATTTCAAGTTTTAGGTCTGTGTTTACGGTTATAGGATTAGATCTATTATCAATCAAGGAAATTGTTTGAATCAAAGAGTGTGATTAGTGTAACTCGTTTAGGTTTGAATAACAAAATAAATCAAAGGGGCCCTTAGACACTTATTTTTACCCACTTTTGTTTTAGCTCTTAGGACAACATTTAGTGAATAAGTATGAAATGATAACTACGGTTTAATTATTTTTTATTGTGGTGTTTAGCTAAGATTTCAAGTACATTCACAAGTTGTGGAGTTCTAAATGAATTCCAAGTTTTAGGTCTGTGTTTACGGTTATAGGATTAGATCTATTATCAGTCAAGGAAATTGTTTGAATCAAAGAGTGTGATTAGTGTAACTCGTTTAGGTTTAAATAACAAAATGAATCAAAGGGGCCCTTAGACACTTATTTTTACCCACTTTTGTTTTAGCTCTTAGGACAACGTTTAGTGAATGAGTATGAAATGATAACTACGGTTTAATTATTTTTTTATTGTGGTGTTTAGCTAAGATTTCAAGTACATGTTTTTCATAACATGGCAATTTTAATTCAGCGAAGAACGAATAAATTCAATTTTGAACCTCAAAAATATGTTGACCCTTCCAGGAGGGACACCTAACCCTGCAACCAACGGCTTTATAATTACTCCGAATGTACACTGTTCGTCATAAAGGTGTAATTTTTTCTGGCTCCAGCGACATGATGTTTCTCCTGCTTTAATTTCTTGAATGTGTTTGTCACCGCTTCCACTTTCCAGGATCCAAGCTGTATCTTGGACGCGCCCTCAACCCTTCCCGGGGATTTTTCTTCCACAAAGTTTGTCACGCCCCAAGATGGCATTTTTTTGTAATTGTTTCTTATTTTTGGGGCTCCTCTTTGTTTACGTGACCCACCAAGGTCCCCCCCCCCTCAATCCTACCCCAAGGTACCCCATGGATACAGGCTCGACTCTTTTGTCTAGGGGAGGGGGGGGGGGTCAAAATTTATTTTGATTGGGGTTCAACATTGATTCTATTCATTTTTACAATTTTATCTTCCCAAAATTGTGTTGTAAAATCTCAGCCAAACATAAATCAAAATAAAATATTATCTGTAGTTACGATTTATAACCTTGTCATCAGGGCTAAAAAAAAATAGGGGAAAATGATAACAATTAAGGGTTAAAGGTTGTCTTTTATTTATTTTATTATCAGCATAAAGGTGAAATTAAAAATTCCAAATTTTAACCAATCACACTTTTTACTTTAACCCCTCCCCTAGACAAGTGGCCTAAGCCTGTCCCCATGAATCTAGATTCAACTTGAAGAACAATATCACCAGTACACCTCAGACGCGCTTCTGGGGGTAGGACTGAGGTGGGCTTGATCGGCCGGGTAAACAAAAAGGGGTTTTTAATCGGCTTGGAGACGGTTTTGAAACTTGATGTCTCCGGGACGTCTCCAAGACGTCTCCTCAGTCCCCGCGACGTTTCATGAGTCGAGGGTATCGCAGAAACTACTTTGAGACGGATTTGGGACTACATGTACTTTGAGACGGTTTTGAAACTACTCGGAGACGGTTATGAAAATTGTCGCGGAGACATCTCCTCAGTCCCTGCGACGTTTCATGAGTCCCTAAAAGTACTTTGAGACAGTTCTTTGAAACTGCTTTGAGACAGTTTATGAAAATTGTCGCGGAGCCGGAGACGTCTCCGCGACGGAATAAAATATCGGAGACGTCTTTGATACTTTTTATCCGTCGCGGAGACGTCTACACGAAGTTAAATACCATCCTAACTCACAATCTCTCCAGTAATACCAAACTTGTACATGTTCTATCGTGGATGACTGAGCACTTGAATTTTTGATAATTTGGTGGAAAAAATGCCAATTACATATGCCAATTGCTCAAAAAGTGTTTAAGGTAGAAGAATGAAGCTTAACAGGGCTGGCTTATTTATTCTAATATATGGCACAAAGACATGCTAAGTTTCAGACAATTTGGTCAAATGGGGAGGGTGGATTCGCCCCACCCTTGGTGGTGAGATGACCAAAATAACCATGCCCATTGAAGGTTAAGACTATTTTTCATTTAATGAAGACACTCCTCGTAAATGTAAATATTTTAAAATGAAATTTAATGAGCAATTCAAACATGTTGAAATATTAAGGGTCATTGGAACGGGGGACTTAAATAGGGGCACTGAATTAAAATTTTGGCGCCTTCAAAACTAATTTTAAAATCCCACATAAGATGTTACTACTTCACCCTGTGTTGTTATGAATGCCATTTTTGACATCCTCAGGAAATTTCCTTTCAGAATATATATACTTTTGTAGGGAGAGGCTTAAAATGTTTAACGTTATGACACTTTGATCTCGAAAGGGGCAATATTTTTTAGATTTTTCAATCGGTGGTGTAACATAAAAAGGGCGACTTGGGGGCGAGTTCCCAATGAATGGCTTTGTTATTTAGTTTTAAAGCATAATGATGATAATCGGATACATTCCAACCATTTTATAGTTATTTAAATGGTCAACTGAATGAAAATTACTAAAATCATATAAATATGCTTGGTGTTCTAATAATTTTGGCCACCACTGTATTACTGTAGACAAATTTTACGATTTTTTTTAAAGACCAAGTGCTCAGTCATCCTTTACACACAGTTATACGTTTTGTATCATTGAAGTGACTCTTTATAATGAAATAAATATCAAAGTCACAAAACTTTAACATTTCAGTAAATTTCTCCTGCAAATAATTACATGAGAAATACAAAATATACATCAGGAGTAACACATTTGTTCCGTTTTAACCAAATACGTAAGCTTTAGAACTCTAATGATTTTTTCCTTCTCTTTCATAAATTCTTAGAGGAGAATTTACAACAAAACTGTTTTTTAAATTACATTTTTGTATGGCGACTCTGCTGACATCACTTTGCTGTTTTTTTTCTCTGTTTTTTTTTTTTTTTTTTTTTTTTTTTACAGTGTAGAAAACGAGGTATTGCAGCTATTTTGAAAATAGTGTCCATTTTATGCAAACGTTCTAGATAAGGCAGCGGTCACGGGGCACGTGCGTGCAACGTAGCCTGCGTTGCATGCACATCGCATGCACAAGTAGTGGGTCAGTTTCTGAGATTTCTGCGTTTCTGTAGTAAGGGTATAGGAAAAACTTTCTGCTCGTCGTACATGCAACGTGCCTGCATGGTACGTGCGCTGCACGAATTTTCTACGAATTCCGTCGTAGGGAGTTGCACGTCAAAGGTACGGCGAGTTGTGACTGATGAAGACATTTGAGGCTAAATCTTTTTTAAAACAACCAATTAATTAGTCCCCTCAAGAAATCATTAAGAATTTCTCCCTCTCCGTCTTTCTATTTTTTCTATTTGCAAATGAATGATTGTCTCTGGGCTACTCTGCATTTTCAAGCTTTTTATTTTTTGTATAAATACAACACCCATCAAGCTTACAGAATCTGTCACAAAATTTAAGGGATGAGAAATCGTTAACAATAGTCCCCAAAAAAGTTTTTAACACCAAAACAATAGCGATTGATCAACTGATCGAAATTTCCATGACACAATTTGAATTGTTATGCTATATTTTTAGACTGATAAGCCTTGGGCGCTGTAGTTTTAATTTGATCTGATAATAATCAAGAGATGATATAACTCGCTCCAATCGTAAGAAATGAATTCCAACATCTTACTATCAAACGTAATGAAAATCTTCTTAATTTTTCTAAATTGTTAGTTTTTAAAACCAGCTCTGTGCCCTGTAACATTAAGAGATACAGTAATTTGCACATTTGAAACAACCATTCTAATTGGTTTACAATGGAGGTCTATGCATCATTACTTCAGTGAGTAATGGTTGAATGCAAAGATGTCATTTTTTTTTAAGTTCACAAGGCGATTATCACAATTTTGAGTGCATAAATTATTTTGGACAATATTAAAAAATTCTAACATCATACTTGTCAAAAAAAAAAGAAAAAAGATACCACATGTGTGCCCTAACATACAAAATGGGTTCATGTTCAAATTTAACGGTTGAGTGGGCTCTGGGTTAAAATTGCAAAAACTGAAGTTTTGCGTATTTACGCGGTATATTTGATCAAATATGATGGACTTTCTTTTTGGAAGCGTATTCTGACTTTCGCTAACAATTCACGGTCGAATGAACGCATAAAACAACCAAAAAAATGCCATTTTAAAAATTATGATCAGGTATTGCAGTGATCTTATGCACTAAAAATCATCTCAATTAAATTTTTTGGTGTTATGTTTATAACCTTTTAAAACGTGTCAATGATCCTAAAGCACTTATTCAAATTCATGCTTAAGTGAGCACGTGAGACGGGAAAACATGTTTTGTCACGTATGGACTAAGATTTGAATTTCTACTTTGATTAAACAGAACGAGTTTTTGGGGGAGTACCTTGGAATTTATTTCACAAAAATCCCGATGTTTCACGCCTCAGTGGGCACAAGATACAAGAAATCATTTAAATGAGAAGAAAGCTTAGGGCAGTCCGTAACAGTTCAGTGAATAACCAGATAAGCAATTTGAATCGACATCACGTTGATCACCATCTTAAGCTGTGTGTCAAGTTTCATGGAATAACGCGAAGTCAAATGGACAAAAATTAACAATGAAAATATGAAAAATTTCATTTTTGTTAAACTCTCTATACACAAAGTAAATGGAGGAGGCAATCATTAACTGACAAAATGTGAAATTCGGCCTAAATTCATTGATAATTATTGTTCTTTCTACCATGAGTTATTCCATGAAACTTGACACACAGCTTTAGATGGTCACAACACTAACATGATATTAATTCAAATTGCATATTGGGTAAGTCACTGAACAGTGACGGAGCCCTAAACTTTCTTCTCAATTGCATGATTTTCTTGTATCTTGTGCCAGCTGAGGAGTGAAACATCGGGATTTTTGAGAAAATAGGGTAGATGTAGGGAATACCGGCCACTTAAGCTCATTTGCTTAATTAGCACATGAAAACAATAAAATCACAAAGAAAAAGATTCTCATTGCTTAGCTACATCATTCAACTTTATTTCCAAAAAAATTGAGGTAATCAAATATTTGTTGAGGCAGTTATATGCAAATAATGACGTCATCGTAAATTGTCCGGCATTCCCTACAGTGTAGGAAATACCGGACATTATGTTTTTACCCTTTTTTTGTATAAAGATCTGTCTGGAAGCACTGATTTGAATGTAAACCATCAACTTAACATGTTTGTATTGATTTTTTATAACACTATTCATTTTTAGAAGATTATATGCATTTTACTACAAAATTTCACAAAACACTCAGAATAACTTTATATCTCATGTAGATCATGACATATCACAATAATAATAAAGAGAAATAGACATTTCAAAATTGTCAAAGAATTTAATAAATAAATATAATATATTATATATGCAACTTACTATTTGATCTACATGCTTAGCAACTCAACCCGGATGTAAAACAAACAACTGTCCATGTGGTGTCCGGTATTGCCTACACAAAAAAATGACTGACTTGCACTTTTCAACACAC
>CALNVZ010000218.1:37775890-37793271 GCA_940671915.1 Paracentrotus lividus | reverse complement strand
AACTCCTTGACTGACCTGAAGAAGAGGTAACCGTTCTTGATACAGGCTGCATATACGCCTTTCGGAAAGCGCCTTCCAGCTCCCATCTTGTCAGGTGACGCAAGGTAGCTTTGCCATCCTCTTGCTCGACATGCAAGATCTTCATCCCAAGGCTTGTGCAGCAGCGTTGGCATCCCTTCCATGTCAGTCCTTTGGAAAGTACTTGTACCCATGCTTAAAAGAACTCCCATCCTTACCCAGCTCGTTTCCTGCAGTCGGGCTTAGGATTGAATTGGGTTTGCAGACGTTCCAATTCCCAGGGCAGCAAGCACAACTACTAGCGCAACGACGACACCACGGATTGTCCTGCATTGTAAAACAGAGTTTTATAAATCGGCCTTTTCCGATTGGGAAGTCAAGGCAACTAATGAAAGAATGAATTTACACGAGTATTAATATGTTCAGGGTTGTACTGGAAATGCAAAAGGAATGAGCCTATTGTGTTGTTAAAAGCGTCACGCCTACTTTCTCCCCGATAAGATGATTGGTTGGGCAATGATTACGTATAAACACGTGTATTCCTGCAAGGTTATATTTTCACACATCTACGTCTAACCAATAAAAAATTCATACTTCAATCAATCTATAGCATTGTATAGCGATGGATCATCATATATGAATTTCAATTACATAATATTAGTTATTCAAACATCATGCATTTTTGTTTGATATAAACCATTTTTTTTCCTATTTTGTTACCATAACATATCATATTTCGCCGTCACTATTTTTTATTTGTCCTATTCTGACATGAAATCCAAATTAAATGGAAAACTTCTTTATTTCAATGTAATCAATTGTCATGCGACTTATCTATAAAACACTAAATTAAAATATTGGGCCCAAATTAAGCCTTAATCAGAAGGGAGTGGAAAATGTAATACAAAATAAACGTGGAATGCAAGTGAAACCAATACCCTAGAGCCAAGGGCCGTTAATTCAGCATTTTTGCTGGGGAAGGTTTGAAGGTCCTAACCTAGAGTAAAATTTTGCGCTGATTCAAAATGCCACTCTTACTGACCGTACCGTGACACTTCGGCCATTTTGGCCCAATTTTGTCCCAAATGACCATTTTGGTCACTTGTGGTCAAGGGTATTTTATTTCTATAATTTTTGCCGATAAATGGGATTTTTAAAACCTATCTGATGTAAAATGTGCGCTGATTCTAGAAAAGTGCTTTTATTGACTCGATGGGTCATTAAGGGGGTCATTTCGGTCAATTTCGGCCAAAAATTGTCATTTTTATCAATTTTTGGGCGAAAATTGGGAGAAATGACATCAGAGTCATCCAAGTGATGGTTTTCCCACCCCACAAACCATTAAAACTCCTTGGGTCTACAAGCAATACTCCCATACCATTTTCATAAATATTTGGACAGCCCTGGTTATTTAGGCCAGTTTGACCGAAAATGACCATTTTGCTATTTTGCAGGATTTTGCTATCAGGCCTATATGTATAACGTGTATGAGGTATACACGTGGTATAATGTAGATGTATTATCCTTCAACTCATTTCACTAAAGAGTTGACTAGTGGTGGGAAGTGGCAACAATTGATGCTGATTTCAAAATAGAGGTCTTATTTAACCTACCCATGAGGGTTCTGGTCACTTATGGTCACTTATTGGCCAGAGTTTGACCATTTGCCCAATGAAATGAAAGTACGATTTACAATAATACAGTGGCCTAAAACTAGTTAGACTGTGTCTCTAAGCACTTAACATACATTTTTTTTATCATCCGGTCACAGAACAGATTTACCCCGCACACAATATGTGGCAACATTCTCCACTCCCTACTTAGCATGCTGACCATGAACTATTAAAAGAAAAAAAAAAAGTTTGACAACAAAAGGCATGAAACAAATATGACAAGCCTGAAAATATGTGGTATTTCCTGTGATTTAATCGTTGTAATGTCCACTGTGGCGGTTCCTTTACCACTTTGACCGCACTGACCATTCCTATATGCAAATGGCAAATGTGGGCTAAAATTGCAACAAACCGCCAAAGAGTATACAGTAATCCATTATTTAGTCTACAATGGCACTAATTGTCTTGGATTTCAATGTTGTTAATGCCCATGCCGCGTTAAAAACTGATTATTTGTCGCGCACATTAAGTCTGGTATTTGGTCTTTTGGGTTCAAAAGTTAAGCATAATTTAATGTTATTTTTTTTAAATTTTATTTTATACAATTTCAATCATCAGCTCTGTATTGTAAAATTGTATGCAAGAATAAAAATCGTAAAGCGGCATGATCGTGTAAGCAAAACTCAGAAAGAGAAAATTCCCAGCTGATCATGCTGACCCAAGCTGACCAGTAATTATATGATTTCCATAGCAATGAATCTGAGATATGATATAATAATATTTTCATATATTTTACTAATTTGTATATCTGCATATATGTGAAGATTTGAAAATCCCAAGGAATATATATAATTAAAGAAGAATGTCATTTAAATGTCATTATGGACTTAAACCATTTAACAAAGGGGTTTTCATGTTGCTAGAGATGTGTCCTGAGCGAGTCAGTATTATAAACCAACATGACCAATGTCCTAATTGCCTTTTCTATCGGGAAACATTTCAACTAGGGTGGGAAGTCATGTCCTCTTGAATACTTTATCGTTCTGATAACATATTGATTGCGCTTCTTGTAATGTGAAGAGGCAAATGAGAGCTACAGATATTTGGTCAAGTCTTGAAAGGATGTCCCAGTCATCTCTTGGAAGAAAGTGTCTATAACTCCGTCATGGTTGTCTTTGATCATTTCTGCAAAGAACACTAGTTGTGACAAAACATGTTGTAATCCAATTGGGAGAAAATAGTGGTCATGGTTGACTCTGTGTTTACAGTTCAGTAGAGCTGATGAGAACCCATGTTGATCTGTTCACATTCATAGAGTAGGAAAAAACAATCAATGTCTTCTTTGAAGCGAACTACCACAATTAAAGCATGCCATTATGTGTTTGTATATTTTATATTTGGGTCCTGTAGGGATACCACTACATTCCTGGAATAATACATCGTTTGTCTGTTTCTGTTCTCGACAGAACAGTTATTTCGTCTTCCAACGCAAAATCAGGATAACAAGAAATTCATTTACAGTCAGCTCTCTTTAGAGTGGTCTTGTCCAAGCGCAGTGCCCTTAGTAGTCCAAGACAAGAGTTCCGTGGAGAACTTGAACAAGTCAGATATTGACACCAGTTTGTTCACTTGAGAGTCTTTGACCAATAATAAACTGAACTGTGTGCTTTTAGCAGAAAAGATAAAAATGCCTGGTGATGTGAAGAAAGACATGCTAAACATCTTGGGCAATGGTACAAATCATTCCTTCTTGGGATATATGAATCCCTTCAAGGTAGAAGACGACTTGCTATAATTTAAGTGAGTGATTCTCCAAGTCAAAAAGATGCTGATAATCATGCTTCTAAAGCCTGCTCTCTGATTTTAGTAGAAGAATATTCCTGCTTGGTCATCGAGATCCTGTAGCAGGCCATGATGGAGGTGTCCACAGATTGGTCAACTAGCTGCCTGCAACCGAATCGATGCAAAATTCTAAGACACAGATAAGCCATCTC
This sequence comes from Paracentrotus lividus, assembly GCA_940671915.1. Taxonomy (NCBI): domain Eukaryota; kingdom Metazoa; phylum Echinodermata; class Echinoidea; order Camarodonta; family Echinidae; genus Paracentrotus; species Paracentrotus lividus. The sequence goes on along the minus strand of CALNVZ010000218.1, from coordinate 37,789,646 downwards.
GTATAAAGTTGTTCATTATTTCAGGATGAGTGATCCATGTACGGACCAGATAGTACACTGTTCTTTCATAAAGGTGAATATTTTTTGCTGGTCAAGCGACATTTGTTGCTCCGTATTAATTCTGGAATGTGTTTGTCACGCTTTCACTTTCTGGAGATCCTGGGTATATCTTGGACGTTCCTTCAACCCTTTCCCCGGGATTTTTTCTTCAAAAAAGTTTGTCACCCCCAGAAGATGGCCATTTTCGTTCATTTTTCTATTTTTGGGGGCCCTTTTTTGTTCACGCGACCCATCAAGGCCTCCTCAGTCAATCCCAAGGAAATACGTCTGAGGTGGGATTTTTTATTGTTTTCTTAAATTAAATCTAAGAGTTATGGTACAGGCTCGCCGCTTTTGTCTAGGGGAAGCGGATCAAATTATTTTGATTCGGGGTTCACATTTTTATTCATTTTACCACACATGGAATTTTTTTCTTCGTAAATTGATTTGTAAATCTCAACCAAACATAAATCAAAAATAAATATTATCAATATGACTATTTCAGCCTTGTCATCGGGCTAACACAAAATTTAAAGGGAAAAGTGATGAATATTTAAGGTTAAAGGTGGTTTTTCATTTCTTTTGTTTCAGCATAAGATTGGGAATAAAATTTCCGAATTTTCACCAATCTCGTTTGTTTACTCAACCCCTCCGCTAGACAAAAGGACTAAGCCAGTCCCCAGAAATATAGATTTAACTTAAAGAACAAGTATTAAAACAGTCAGCCTCAGTCGCGTTTCTGGGGTAGGACTGAGGGGGGCTTGATCGGCCGGGAAACCAAAAAGCGGGGCCGCAAAATGAAGAAAAAATGACCAAAAATGGGCATCACAGGGGTTGACAATGTTTTTTTGGAAATGGTCCCTACGTGAAGGTTGGAGAATGTCAAATATAGCCAGGGCCTCCAAAAAGTAAAGCAGGGACAAATATTCAAGAAATTAGAGTCAGGAGCAAAATCAGCGCCTATAGCGGCAAAAAAAAAATTCCAGCCTTTATGAACGAACAGTTGTATACATGTAACACAACATAATGGCAATTGGCTTCAAATAATTAATGTGGCGGCTTCATCACAAGAAGACGTTGTTTCTCCTATCAAGAATTGTGAAAAGATCAACATGCTTCTCACGCTCTAATGACTAGTAAATAATGTCAACCCACGGTCCATGCAATTATCATACAATTAAAACTTGTTTGCCACCAAGGCATTAACGATCAAGACAACTTGAAGAAGTTGTAGGCCTTCTCCATCCTTTCAGGAGATGGAGAGACCCACTAGAATCCTTCAAGATCTTGACTCAAATATTTGTGCTCTCATTACCCTTAACGTTACAGATTCATTAGTTGCAAGTTAATTAATTAGTTTCCAAGGAGGATATGTATTCTCCTCGCCTGGCTGAAATGCTTTCCTGAGAAGGAAGGCATTGCTGGAGCCTTGGTTTAAAGGACACTGGACTCGCTCATTGACACATGTCAAGCAAAATAGTAATGGCTTGCTAAATGGTCAAGAACATTGAAAGTCATTGAAATACATTTTCCATGACATTCTTCTTCAATTGCGATATTTCCAAATCGTCATCAGATCACGGACATGTGTATTTGAAAGTCAATATGAAAACATAAGGTCATTCTAAATAAGAATTATGTTGGCTATGGGAAAACTACACTATTGGTCATCTTGAATTAGTATGATCAGCTTGGAATTACTCTTACTGTGAGTGTTATAACATCATGCGATAACACGATTGTTATTCTTTATATACAAATGTACAATATACGCTCAGTGATGAACAGCTAATTCTATTTAGAATTTAAAAAATGAACATAAAATTATGATTACGACCTTTGACCACAAAAGGCGACCAAAGTGGCCAGAAATTTTTGAGGTGGGGAAAACAGAATTTTTAACGGGGATGAACATCTACAACATTAAACTATACAAGAATTGCGTTTATAGACTAAATGGTAAATTCTTGCATCCACTTTTGGCGGTTGTTCCATTTTGACTCCACACTGACCAATTGCATATAGGAATGGTCAAGTGCGGATAAAATTGGTAACCGCCACAGTGGACATTACCATGATTTGAATCACAGTAAATACGCACAGATTTTCAGGCTTGTCCATATTTGTGCATGCTTTTGTTGTGAAAGCAAAATGTCACATTTTTTTTTTTTGTTCTTTTGAATAGTTCATAGTCAGCAATGCTTAAGTAGGGGAGTGGAGAATGGTGCACATATGTAATGTTAAGTGGCTTAGAGACACAGTCTAAACTTGTTTTAGGGCACTGTATTTATTGTAATCGTAATTTTTATTCATTTGGGCTAATGGTCAACCTTTTGCAATAAGGTTGACCAATAAGTGACCAGAACCTTATGGGTAGGTGAATAAGACCTCTATTTTGAAATCAGCATCAATTGTTGCCACTTCTCCACCACTAGCCAACCTTAAGTGAAAATGAGTTGAAAGCGAAAGGATAATACATCTACATATATATATACACGTGTATACCTAATACACGTAATACATAGGCTGTATAGCAAAATTCCTGCAAAATGGGCAAAATGGTCACTTTCGTCAAACTGGCCTAAATGACCAGGGTTGTCCCAAATATTTTAGGAAAATGGTATGGGAGTATTGTTTTTACGCCAAGGAAAGTTTTTTAAAATGGTTTGGGGGTGGGAAGACCATCACTTGGTTGACTCCTGATGGCCATTTTGGTCTAATTTTTTGCCCTAAAAATGATAAAAATGAACAAATTTTTGGCCGAAATTGACCAAATTGACCCCTTTAATGACCCACGCGAGTCTATAAACCACTTTTTTCTAGAATCAGCGCACATTTATCATCAGATAGGTTTTAAAAATACCATTATTCGGCCAAAATTTATAGAATAAAATACCCTTGACCAACAAGTGACCAAAATGTCATTTTGGGACAAAAATTGGCCAAATGGCCGAAGTGTCAACGGGACGGTCCCAGTAGAGTGGCATTTTTGGAATCAGCACAAAATTTTAAATCTAGTTAGGACCTTCAACCTTCCGCCAGCAAAATGATGAATTAACGGCCCTTGGCTCCTAGGTACAAGCACACAGCATGATAGTCAAAGTTGCTCCTCGTACATTAACACAACACAAAAAATAAGTTCCCCTATTTCAGTTATCAATATTTTTTAACCAGATTAAATTGAAAAAAAAAATCATATTATATGCCGTGTAGGTAATTTTATTAGCTGCAATGTGACAAATTTTTTAGAAGAATCATCATGGTCATGCTTCAAGTGAGTAATGGTTGGAATGTAAAAATTGTCATTTTGTTTAAGTTCACAAGTCCGATTATCAAGTTTTGAATAAATGATTTCGCAACAAATATTCAATTTTTTTTTTTTTTTTTTCTACATCACATTATTCAAAAAAGATGGCCAATATGTGCCCTAACTATACAACTGAGTTCATTGTCAAATTTCACCGGTTTAGTGAGCTCTGGTTAAAATTGCAAAAATCTGCAGTTATTTGTGAATTCTTACATGGTATATTCGATCAAATATTGACTGAATCGCTGTTTGAAAGTGTATTTCGACATTCGCTAGCAATTCACGGTTTGAATGAAACATAAAACAACCAAAAATAGCCCATTTTTTAATAATGATCAGGTACTGCAGTAAATTTTAGGCACTAAAATCAATCTCAATAACATTTTTTGGTTATGTTTATACCCTTTGGACCATGTGTCAATGATCCTATGGCAACTTGTTTAAAAATTCATGCTTCAACGAGCACGTGTAGACTAAAAAAACTATTTTGTCCCATGTAATCGGACTAAAATTTGACATTTTCACGTTTGATTGAACAGCACGATCGTTTTGGGAGTACCCATGGAATTTTAGGTAGATGTAGGGAATACGGGACAGTAGGGAACAAAAAGTCAAGAAGACGCTCAAAGCTTTACTACGAGGACAGCGTCAGATCGTCTTCAAGTAAGCATGCCTTCCCCGACGATATCCCGTCTCTGAGGGAAGGTCGGGAATGTGTCGCCTTCGACATGAGTGGAGATGAAGTCAGAATGGTAGTAAGACCATGCGACGAGGAGTTGGGTTACTTGTGCAAGATCATGCCTACCCGACATTAAACGTCTCAGCAGAGTTTGTTTTGTCTAGGGAGACATCCTTTTCATCAAAATGGAACGTTAACCTTTTCTGCATTCCATCACTTTCCTCAAGAAGAACGGAACCTATCACCCAACATGTAACAACTAAATAGATAATGTGACTTATGTCTCGGCTCGATAGACACTTTTTTTTCAACCTCGCTCATCATCACTAAATTGCGTTTACATGAACTTTCCATTTATACGACGAACACAGTTTTTGAGACTTTCTAGCTTCACTCCGAACGACATTGCGCTCTTAAGCAGAGTCTTTGATATAGAATTTAATAAACGTCAAGAACAACGATGACAGACATACAAATTGACATTTCATCTGTTCCAAACTGAACAATAATTACTGGTCAATCCTGCAACCATAAACTGGAAGTCTCTTTTGGCAGAATGTTGATTACTATCTATGTGTGAATTCCCTTTCTGTGCAAAGGATGAAATCGATTTCTGTAACTGATTAAAAAGCTCCTTCAAACTCAAATATACTTTGTTTTGGTCTCCATTTGTAATTGAGTAGCGAGGCAGTAGCGGATCCAGCTTTGGTTCTGACAAAAGAATGGTATTGACCCATTCATAATCATATTATATCCGGTATCATCAAACAGTTAGGCCGATAAAATGTCTTGTCAGAGGCGATATTGGATATCCGCGCTTGCGTAGGGCATGTTTAACGAGAGTGCATTGATGTGAGATTTGGTCGGAATTAACGAAAGTGGCGAGTTTATGAGCGACTATTTAAGAAAGGAAAAAGTCGAATCGAATTAGGGCCGTGTAACATAAAGGCCTGTATTCTGAACCGCTTAATTAGTAGAGTTGTGCTATATATACAGAGTAAGTCAATAAAAATGTCCCATCATTTTGAAGGTGTCTTGGGAAAAGTATGAACAATATCAATCACGGGTTTCATGATATTTCTTGGTAAAGTCCTCATCCTAGCATATGTTGGTACCATTTTTATTTGGATCTTTGCACGCATGACTGAATAATATATAATCTTCAGAAGACGGTAAGATCTCACTTGCACCAAGTGGCTGGGTGAAGATTAAAAGCAAGTGCAGACAGGATATATGTACACACTTACCTAAACACCCTCTCACCACACACACACATACCCACACACACACACATCTTCCCTTAAACACACACACATCGTCACAAACGCACACACACACACAAAACAATTCACAATAAAATTTAATATTTAATTTTTTGTTTACCAAGACCATCACTGAATATTTGGGACGGAGTAACTCCCTAACAACTGTTTGTGAGTGTGAGTGAGGGTGAGTGTGTATGTGTATGAGTGTGTTTATTGAGAGTGTGGGTGTGTTTTGTGTGTGTATTGGTATGGATGAGATAGGGTGTGTGTGGGTTTGTATGTGTGTGTGGCGCGGGTATGTGAGTGTGTGTGGTGAGGATGCGGGTATACAATGTGCTTTGTGTATGTGTAAATAAGATTACATGTGGTTGTGCGTCTTTTTGCGTGCACATAAGTGATAAATTGTCAATTTGTTTATTCTTCACCCAGCCACTCTGCGCAAGTGAGATCTTACCGTCTTCTGAAGATTGTATGTTGTTCAGTCATGCGTGCAAAAATCTAAATGAAAATTTTACCAACATGTGCCAGGAGGATGGCTCTACTAAAACATATCATTAAACCCATGATTAAATGTTCATACTTTTCACAAGACAACTTCAAAATGATGTGACATTTTTATTGACTCACTGTGTATAGCACTGAAATTGTACGAATTTTGAGACGAGATTGCAACGTTGGTTGGCACGTTTCTCGATGTAGATCCAGTGAAGCATGCGTCTAAAAATAAAAATTCACATTACATGTATTATGCCTAGTAATACCAGATAAATGTGGTTACACGAATGGGAGACCAAATGGGATTGAAAATTGTGTTAAAATCACCTTGTACCATGTTTTAGTAATTAAAGTCAATTTGTGGGTTCCTGATATTTCATTCATTGTCACTTGTAACCCCTCTTTTTAACCGACTTCACTGGATCCCCGTTGATGAACGTATACAATACCGACTTCTAAACACAACACAAAAAGAAAGTTCCCCCCTATTTCAAATATCAATAATTTTTTAAATAGGAGGAGTTAAAAAATCTAATTATATATCCATGTAGGGAATTTAATTAGCTACCATGGAAGCGAATTATAGAAAATATCATGAAGTCATGCTTCAGTGAGCAATGGTTGAATGCAAAAATGTCATTTTTTGAAGTACACAAGCCTAAAATCAAAACTTTGATTCAATGATATCGGATCAATTTTTAGATTTCAAACATTTCACGCATCAGAATATACGCAAAACGTGCTTCCAAACATACGGAAAGGACATTTGCGTAAAATTTCACGGTTGAGTGAGCATGAAGCAATAATGTCAAAACTGCGATTTTTAATTCTTTGCCATGGTAAAATTGATCAAATATGGGATTCATGTCTAGGACGAGTGTTTTTAACTTTTGCAAACAATTTAAATCAATTCACGGTTGAATGAACACCATAAAATACCATGTGAAAAACACTAAGTAAGTATTCTTTCCAAATTTGTACCCTAAAAATCATATTTGACTTTTGTTCACTCTTTGTTGAAACTCTATACATTAAGTCAATGGGGAGGAAATCAATGGTGAACAAAAGTCAAATATTGCCCAATTTCATTGTAAATTTTTTTGGCCGTTGTACTGTGGGTTAATTCTTGAAACTTGGCACAGATCTTAAAGAGGTTATTAACTAACAGAAACTTAGGTCAAATCAGAATAGCCATTAAGCCGTGCCAGGGCCGTAAACTTTCTTCCTTTTGTCATGTTTTTCTCATATCTTGTGTTCACTGAACGTGAAAATCGGGATTTTTGCGAAAATGAAATTAATCAAATGTATACTTTCAAACGAATTTTTATGGTTAAGCAAAGTAAGCAATTTAATTTTGGTCTCTAAATGAAAAACAGTTTTTTTAGTGCCCCGTGCTCACTGATGCATGAGTTTTTTTTTTAATAAATGCAATATGATCATGTAGGCCTACACACGTGCACCGGTCATAATAATACTACAAAAGCAGTTATTCACATGATTTTAGTGTACAAAATGGAAAGAATCCTTACTTGGTGTTTTTCACACGGTATTTTATGGTGTTCATTCAACCGTGAATTGATTTAAATTTCTGGCAAAAGTTAAAAACACTCTTCTTAGAAATGAATCCCATCACATTTGATCAATTTTACCATGGAAAAGAAGTAAAAATCGCAATTTTGGCATTTTTTTGCTGCATGCTCACTCAACCGTGAAATTTTACGCAAATATCCTTTCCGTATGTTTGGAAGCACGTTTTGCGTACATTCTGATGCGTGTAATGTTTGAAATCTAAAAATTGATCCGATATCATTGTGATTTTAGGCTTGTGAACTTCAAAAAATTACATTTTTCATTCAACCATTGCTCACTGAAGCATGACTTCATAATTTTTTCCTAAAATTCGCTCCCATTGTAGCTAATCAGATTCCCTATATGGACATATAATTATATTTTTTTTTTAACTCCACCTATTTAAAAATGTAGTAATATTTGAAATATGGGGAACTTTCTTTTTGTGTTGTGTTTAGTTCAAACCTTCCAAACCATTTCATCCACACTTCCTCAATACATTTCTGCACTCATCCAACCACAGCGAACATCATATTCGCTCAGATCTGCTTCTACCCCCACATTTTGCTTTCATATCAGATATAAAAACAATTTAATTCCACCGATATTGAATAATAGTAAGATTTTGTGGTGAATACATGCCTAGATCTGCTACTGATTTTTTGTATTTCTTCTTGAGAATTTGTTTGTCTTTTACTTTGTTTCAGAAATGACCGGATCTGGTTATGTATTGCTCTCGGGAATGAAAAATTAGAAGTGTTCCCTTTCAAAATATGCAATAGTCAACAACACATTTATGGTTATTCTCTGGAGGAACTTTTGGTGCAAATGAACAGAAATGCATTTTTCTCTGTTCTGATTCCTGAACTTCGTTTCTGTATTTAGTGGTAATAGAAGAAATTCTAAAGGCAAAAAAAAAAAAAAAAAAAAAAAAAAAAAAAAAAATACAAATAGCCTTTGAATGAATTAATGATTTACAAAGAGTTTTCCATTTGTTTTGAGGGTAAGGTGTTAAGATCCGTACTGCCAAAGGTCTCATATTGAAAACGTTGGAGTGAAATACTATTTATTACAGTCGAACAAAGTTATATCATCTCCAGCTGATATTTAGACCAAATTGAAACTACCATGCCAAAGGCTTGTCAGTCTCAAAGTCTGGCATAACAATTCAAGTTGTGTAATGGAAATATCGATTCGTTGATCCATCGCTATTGTAAAGTGTCAGAATTTATTTTGAGGACAATTGTTAACAATATCCTATCCGTTATATTTTGTGACAGATGTTGTTAGTTATAAGGGTGTTAGGATTTTTAAATCCTGAGAAACCTTAAGAAACGCAAAGGCAAACACGCACATATATACATACAGACATTTGCAAAGAGAGAGACAGAAAGCTGAAGAGGTAGAAATTCTTAATCCTTATTTTGTAAGTGGGACTTATTTCTTGGTTTATAGTTTGATTCAGACTCAAACGTGTCGATTCCTTGGCCTGATCGCTAGCCAAAATGTAAACATTAGAAAGCTACAAACAGTGTGGTCGTGTTCGCTCGCCAAGGTGTATGAGCACTGAAAACCTAACCTCGTCCGTCAATTGACGGACCAGCTTTAAAGCTGGTCGGTCAAGACGGACTAGTTTTAATGCTAGTCCGTCATGTTAGTCCGTCTCGACGGACTAGCTTATAACTGAATCTAAATCTCTCAATCTGACGGACTAGCTTTAAAGCTCGTCCGTCAAGCTTGAAACTCGTTTGTCGAGTTGACGGACGAGCTCACTTAAAGTAGATAGACGGACGAGGTTTATGAAGGGGGGTCATCCCGATAGTCCGCGGGTCCGACAGTCCGCGGGTCCGATAGTCCGCGGGTCGATAAGTCGGGGGGGGGGGGTTCAAGTTTGTTACTCTGAAGGTTCGTTATTCCAAAAATAGTAAAAGGTTCGTTATTCCGAAAACGGATAAGTCCACAAATAGAAAAGGTTCGTTAGTCCGAAAATGGAAAAAAGGTTCGTTAGTCCGAAAATGAAAAAAAGGTTCGTTAGTCCGAAAATGGAAAAAGGTTCGTTAGTCCGAAAATGGAAAAAAGGTTCGTTAGTCCGAAAATGGAAGAAGGTTCGTTATTCCGAAAATAGAAAAAGGATCGTTATTCCAAAAATAGAACTAGGTTCGTTACTCTGAAAATAGAAAAAGTTCGTTATTCCGAAAATTGAGCTATTACTGCCTGAGCGAATGGATTAAGAATGAATAACCTCCAGATAAGGGGGATTTTTTTGGGGGGAGGGGTGTCATTATTTAACAGCATCTGCGGTTAAATTTTGATTTTCGGAGAATTTATTTTACATAATTAGCAACGGCGACTTCTGCTGATTCAGAAGTTTCGCATCTAAAATCGGGCCGTTTAACAATCCATATTAAACTAAATAATTTATTAACACCAAGGTGGATATATGTATTAAGCGCTATATAAATGTAAATATTATTATTATTATTCTGCAATTGCTTTCGTTCCGTCTTTATTTAATGAAGAATTAATCTCCCAACGTTATCGACAGCGACTTCTTCCGAAAAAGAATAATTTTCGCTACTTAAATCGGGCCGTTCTCACGCCATAACTAAATTATTATTTCGGCAACTACTTTTTTCATAAAGAAATTATTTCGAAACATCATCAGCGGCGACATCTTCCGGTAAAGAATAAGTTTCGTTTCTAAAATTGGGCCGTTATCACTCAGTAACTAAATAATTAATTCCACAGTTGTATCCATTCCGTATTCATTTATGAAATATTCTTTATCGGAAGAACACGCCGCCGATACTTTTTTCGACATAACTTCTTAATGAAATAAAGACGGGGCGGATATTATTGCGGAATCAATTATTTAGTTGCCGTTTCGGTTTTCCCGGCTTCGCCACAGATTGCTAGTATTTCAGTTTCGGATTAACGAACCTCATCTCATATTCGTAATAACAGATCTTCGGAATAACGAACTTCATTCTATTTTCGGAATAACGAACCTTTTTCTATTTTCGGACTAACGAACCTTTTTTCCATTTTCGCACTAACGTACGAACCTCTTCTATTTTCGGACTAACGAACCTTTTTTTCTATTTTCGGACTAACGAACCTTTTTTTCCATTTTCGGACTAATAAACCTTTTTCCATTTTCGGACTAACGAACCTTTTTTCCATTTTCGGACTAACGAACCTTTTCTATTTTCGGACTAATGAACTTTTTTTTCCATTTTCGGACTAACGAACCTTTTTTCTATATTCGGACTAACGAACCTTTTACTATTTTCGGAATAACGAACCTTCAGAGTAACAAACATCACCCCCCCCCCCCCCGTGGACTATCGAACCCGCGGACTAACGGACCCGCGGACTATCGGACCCGCGGACTATCGGACCCGCGGACTATAGGACCAGCGGACTATCGGACCCGCGGACTAACGGACCCGCGGACTATCGGACCCGCGGACTATCGGGCTGTAACCTATGAAGGGGGTTCATAAAGCTACGCACTTAGTTTTTGACGATTTAGAAGTAGCAGAATTTAATATATCATATCACAATTTTTATACCATCTGTTGCTACATTTTGTGAGGATTAACTTGGTGCAAAAAAACATGGAATAAAACTAACAGCAATTACGAAAATCGTGGCGAGACGTAAACCCTTTCCTCCGTTGCCGTCAAAAAAGAACGGTTCATAAGTCTACGCACTCACTTTGCAGTTTGATTTAACACTTTTAATTACGTGTTTTCTTCCAAATTTTCATGATATATTATGAAATAGTTACCACAATTCAATAATTTTTACCTTTCTAGCACCTTGCTTCTATGTTTAGCCTAAAAAGGTGGAATTTTGAACTTTGAAATGAAACACTATTTTGCTATGACGGCGCCTGTATTATGCGAGTGCATATTTTGGCCCCATTCACTTTAGCGCGTATTTTGCAGTGCGTAGCTTTATGAACCGCGTAGCTTTATGAACTCCTACCATACCTATAAAGTTAACGGACTAGCTTTTGATATACATACACATTTACAATGTCGTTTTTAATTATTCATGAAAATTATTCCAAGGCTAAAGTGGGAACGGACCATGGAACATGGGCGCCAGCATTGGGAAAATATGGTCTTGGGCAGATCAACAGTAGAGGAGAGAAATTGCTGTGGAATTCTGCATGCTCCACAAACTGGCTGTGTGCAATACCTACTTTCAACACAAAGAGTGTAGAAAGTCAACATGACATCTCCTTGTGCCAGTACAGGAACCAAATAGACTTCATTATTACGAAAGTGGAAAATACCAAGTTGTTCCAGAACTGTAGGTCATTCTTGCTCAGCCGATGGTGGGTCAGACCACAAACTGGTGTTGCGAATGTCAAGTTCCAGTGTAAGAAAGTCAAAGAAAATAAAAACACTTCCAAAAATTATACAAGGTTAGTAGACTTCATGATACTGATATCGCGGAAGATTTCCAAGCAAAGATTGGGGGGCATTTGAACCTCTTCTTCAACTCAGACACAGATGTCGAAGGTCTGTGGGTTAAATTCCGTGACACAACCACACCATAACTGAAGAGATTGTTGGCTACAAGAAATCCAAGAAGTGAAAGGGTCTTCCAGAGGACGTAAGAACAAGTTGGAACAACGGCGGGAAAGCAAGAACACTGATGCTTAACATCCAACACACAGAAAGGAAACTTACAAAGCAATAAATAAGAAAGTCAAGTATGAAGTAAAACAGTTGGAAAAAGAAAATTCTTGACTCGGAATTGTCAAAGAAATGAAAATGCTCATGCAAAGAATGCCTCGCATGAACTCTTCAAAAAGAGTGAAGAAAGCTTGCTGGGGAAAGGAGAAACTACAGCTAGCAGCAAAAAATAAAGATGGTGTACTAAAACAGCACCCCATGAAGTTATGGACTGTTTGGAAGCAGCAATTTTGAATCCCACCTGAACACTCAATTTCCTCGGATGAAGATGCCCTACAAGACATACCTGATCCGCCACCCAGCAAATACCCAAAGTAGACCATTCACAATAGAGGAAGCGGAGTCTGCCATAAAACTGCTTAAAAACAACAAAGCATGCGGTTGGGACAAGATAGCTGCTGAGACTCTGGAAGCAGGAGGTCTGAAAATGAGAGAGTTCCTACTCAATAATTAAACGTTGATGGTCTGAATGTTAAAACTCCTCAAGACTGGAGCAGGAGGTCTATAACACCTGTGCACAAGAAAGGAGACAAACTAAATCCAGCAAACTACAGAGCATCACTCTGCTCTCCATACCTGGGAAAGTTTTGTGCAGAAATGATTCTGAATAGAATATCAGATGACCATCGACGACCATCTTGCAGAAGACAATTGCGGTTTCCGTAGCTTGCGAGGCAGCATGATGCCTTTTTGTGGTCAGACAAATACTTAAAAAGCCAAGGAAAGACGTGTGCCTGTCACTGGAAACTTCGTTGATTTCAAAGCAGCATTTGACACCATTTGGAGAGAAGCCCTTTGGAAGTTGCTTGAGGTCAATTGGCTTGTGGACAATAAAGCTCAGTTACTGATTAGAGTGTATCTACAAGCAAAGCACATGTTCTGTCATAGGTAAATGGGAGATATCAGACTGGTTTGATGTTCTCATCGGCGTGAGACAAGAGGTTGCCTCCTTCCCCAGGTCTCTTCAACCTATTTTCTTTGAATTTGTAATGGAGGATGTCAAGAAACTAGAAGGTGGAATTGAAGATGGTTCAATATGAATATCCAATAAACATCGATACTGGCTGACGATACCACACTTTTAGAACTTGTCTCGACAAACTTCAAGTTCTTCAAAAGATTACTCTGGAGAAGGCCTGCCAAAATGGGGAATGAAGATTCAATGCCTCAAAGCTGCCGCATCATGACTGCAAGACCAACGATGACATCACCTAAATGTACAGCATTGACAAAGTCGATTCATTTGTATTCCTTGAAGTGTAGTCCCTTTCGGTGGAGAATGATGTAAAAAGAACGCATTTCCTTAGCCGCCTGGTCATTCGGAGGCTAAAAGGTAACATCTGGTCAAACCAGACATTCGCAGGTCATTGAAGATTCAGGATCTTACAAATCCTTATTTCCTTCCTATGCATTATATGGTGCAGAAACAGGGACTGCGCAAGTAGATCAAGATAGAACTCGCGGTTTTTGAAATGAATGCCTACGCACTATTTTGGGGTCATTTACTGGACAGAATCAGGAATAGGATACAGGAGGAGACTACATATTTCAAACACAATTATATGAGGAGCTTCAAAAAAACGCCTGAGTAGGTTCGGCCATTGTTATGCGTTGGCCCAGGAACCGCTTTCAGTCCAGGCACTACAGAAATTGACTTTGAAAGAGGGACCACCAGACGTCATCTCTCTCT
>CALNVZ010000218.1:37765069-37775799 GCA_940671915.1 Paracentrotus lividus | reverse complement strand
ACCTAGCCCAGGGTAGAACTGAGTGGAAAAGAATCACCCGTAGGAGAGCGAAGGGACACACCGTCCTATGCACATAAGTCAAGTAAGTCAGTATTGAAGTAGTGATATATGACAATGAAAACGGTGTACCTATTAAGCCGAACTGCCAAAGTATTTATAACGAAAGTTTGACAATAAATTTGATATGAAATTTCTTAAAATCCCTCTTTAATATTTACTGGTACTGTGAGTACCGCCAACAATTATTGGTTGTGTTTTTTCTCCTTTGTGTAGCCTATTATTTAGAGCAATTCCATTATCGTCTGTGTTGTAAATTAGGTGCGTGTAAATACACGCACTTACTCCATTTATTTTGTTTCCGAACAGGATCAATGTGTATTATTTTTAAACAAATGTTGTTTTGGCTTGACAATCTGAAAGTTTAGTTCTACATAACAACAAGTAAACTTTAGGCACGAGTAGGCCTATAGATTCTTAATATTGTCGTTCATTATTCAATTACAGGCTATAACTGCATACCTCGAACCCAAGAATCTCGTCTATTCTTATAGATTGCTGATGATTGTCGTTTATTATTTAATTACAGGCTATAATTGAATACCTCGAACCCAAGAATCTCGTCTATTCTTAAAGATTGTTGCTAAGCCGGGCATTCGTAGCCACCTTTCATTCACAGACACAGTTGTTGCTAAGCTGGGCATTCATCAGCAATCTATAAGAGTAGAGTCCATCCACTGAATAACATGCGCATTGCGAAAAGGACATAATCTATATGTGCATTATTTGATTGCGAATTCGATTTTACGTGTAAACCGAAAAGATGCAAATTCGATATACACCGTGTAACGGTCCCGCCGTGTAGAATAGTAGATTTTGATTATGGTGACGGTTTCCTTCATGTGAGTACTCGTTTTTAATTCCTAATAAAGTTATGGGTAATTTCATGAACATCGTTGGCCACTTATTTGCACATAGATTAATGTTGTATAACACGCAAAACAAATTTTGTCTTGCCAAATTAATGAATAAATGTGTGTGCTTTAAAATGATAATAAGAATCTCATTAAATTATGAAAATTGACTTCTAAATCAAATTAAAAATGTATGTGTCACTTTTCTTTTAGATTAATTGTATCTGGATGAACTGTCTTATAAAATTTCAGAGTGGATGTCTCTGACAAGCCTGTCAAGCCATATTAAGCTTATCTGTCATGCTAGTCGGTCAAGACAGAAGCAAAACCATCGATCGCGACTGACTAGTTTTTACACCTTGACGGACTAGCTGTAAAGCTAGTCCTGCTCAAAAGCTCGTCAGTTCGGGCATCACTACGACTAGCTTTAATGCTATTCAGTCAAACTAGTCGGTCACGACGGACTAGCTTTAAAACTAGTCCGTTGTGACCGACTAGCAATAAAACTAGTCCGTCGTGACGGACTAACTTGACGGACTAGCTTTTATGCTAGTCCGTAGAGACGGACGAGCTTTAAAGCTGGTCCGTAATAGATGGGTTGTGTTGAAGGAAAGCTAGTCCGTCGTAACTGATAGCTTTAAAGCTAGTCAGTCTGGGCATCACTACGACTAGCTTTAAAGCTAGTCGGTCTACCCGTTTAGGTTTTCAGTGAGGGCGTGTGGGCGATGTGTGTGTGTGTGTGTGTGTGGGCGTGCGCGCGCGCGAGTGTGTGTGTGCGTGCGTGTGTAAGTGCGTGTGTGTGTGTGTGTCGGTTTGAGTTTGTTTGTGTGCTTGTTTGTATGAGAGAGAAAAAGAGAGAGAGTAAGAGAGAGAGAGAGAGATAGATCGAGGGCGTATACGTGTGTGTGCGCGCACGCTTTTGTACGATGTTGCGAGTGTGGGTTTCATAAATTCAATCTTTATGCTTTCTCGGATTCTCTTCTAGCTTAGACATTTTATTGAAACCGACATTTAATAGACTTTGATGGACTACCCCTGAAAAAAAAAAACAATAATTGGCACACTCTAAAAACTTAAGTGCTCTTTTTAGCACTGCAGAGGCTGAAATTAGCGCTTTTTAAGAGCTTCCATAGTAACTGCACTCAAAGTGTTGTTTTAGCACTTTCACGTGGGCTGAACTTTCAGCATAAATGGACAAAAAATGCGTGACTTCGTTGGGATTCGAACCTGGGTCCTCTGGATGAGAAGCGCAGATGAGCAAGTTAGACCAATTCACATCTCACGATTGCTAGCTGATTCTATTGTTGCATGATAAACTTTCTTCAAATTTGCCATAATTATCTACTATGCTATAAAAATGGGACTTTTAATATTTTTATTTAAACAGCCATAGCTTTAGAATAACACTATCGGAAGTGTTGCAGGCTTTGTACTGTGAACATCACAACAGGCTAAACTTAAGTTAATCGCATAACACAAAAAAGGGCAATGCAAGTTCAATTTTGCAAAATCACTATTTTCCTCAAACCATACCATCAGACCGTATTTTACTAGTTTCATTTACTATCTAAGCTATCTAAATATGGTAAGCAACTTAAAATATTCTTTGTGGACAGAACAACGTGCGTCAGTTGCATCACACTAACATTATTGACGCTGAAATACAGAAATGTGTTCTCCCTTTTCTTTTAAGCGAAAGTTGTGAGAAATATATCGAAAGGATCTTGTGTAATTCGTATTTAAGTGGGGTTTTTTTATGTATTCCCCCATACTCAACTTTGATGGTGGTCTTGAGATCCTGAGGAAATCAACGAAAATAAAAATAACTACTAGGCTATTATTGACTTTGAAAGACTTTTATTATACATGGCATTCGGTTAGCGATAAGTAAAAGAATAAAACATGAGAGATTTTTTTTTGTAAACCAAATTAGCTGGTGTAGAATTACTCATTGGGGTACGTAACGTATACATATAAGGTCGAAGTTTTGTTGATAAATATGCAATTAATTATGGAATGGTTAATAATGCAACTTTATTTTAGCGAAATTTTGCAACTTTCAGCATCAAGGTAACGACAAAAGTGACAAATTAGCTACCTCCAACTTAAAACTCGCAAAGTGATTTAAAATTCTTAACCACCTATATAACCCCTAGTTCGTTCTTGTACAACAGTCCAAACATTTAAGAACAAATTGAAGACATATTTGTTCTCCCTCTGATCTGTTTATATCAACTTGGAGAGCAAGTCACCTTTCTTACTCTGTCTTTTTTTTTATGTGAAGCGCCTTGAGCAATTTATTTGGCAGGGCGCTATTATAAGAATATGTTATTATTATTATTTAGAAATCTTTACAAATGTGTGTACATATCCAGTCTACTAATAACGCTATCGCAGACTGAATTTGTATTTTTGGACGCACTCTTCACTGAGAGAGAAGAGTTCAAATCCGCGTTGCATTTTTTAATTTTTAAATCCGTACAATTTCAGTGCTATAGCTCTTGGTATCTTCTTTTCTAAAAATGAGTCCTTGAGTTATGAATGAAATTGGTCAAAATAAAAAATAAAAAAAATAAACAAAGAAATGATAGATACAGAGGTAAGATAATCATCTTAAAAATGCTAATACTATCTAAACTAGTATACACAGCACAAATAATTTTTTTCCTTGTGATGTTGTAAAGGAAATTGATAAATTAATGATGAATTCTCTTTGTAGATCCACTGTTGCCAAAGTAAAAAAGATCAAATGTAATTGGCGATCCATCCATGTTCAAACTCTATACGTAAAGTCAATGGGGAGGAAATTAATAGTGAACAAAAGTCAAATATTGCCCATTTTCATTGTAATTTTTGGTCGTTAAACTGTGAGTTAATTCTTGAAACTTGGCACAAATCTTTAAAAAGTCATTAACTAACAAGAACTTTGGTCAAATTGAGAATCGGACGTACCATTAGGCCGTACCAGGGCCGTAAACTTTCTTCCTTTTTTCATGTTTTTCTCATGTCTTGTGTTCACTTAAGCATAACAAATCGGGATTTTTGCGAAAATGAAATCAAATGAATACTTTCCAACGAATTGTTTCAAAAAACAGCTTTTCCAGTGCCACGTGCTCACTGAAGCATGAACGTTTTAATAAATGCAATAAAATCATGTACACACGTGCACCGGTCATAAAAATAATACAAAAACAGATATTCCCATGATTTTTAGTGTACAAAATGGAAAGAATACTTACTTAGTGATTTTCACATGGCATTTTATGGTGTTCATTCAACCGTGAATTGATTTAGATTTTTGGCAAAAGTTAAAAACACTCTTCCTAGACATGAATCTCATCATATTTGATCAATTTTACCATGGCAAAGAAGTAAAAATCGAAGATTTGGCATTTTTTGCTGCATGCTCACTCAACCGTGAAACTTTACGCAAATGTCCTTTGCGTATGTTTGGAAGCACGTTTTGCGTACATTCTGATGGGTGAAATGTTTAAAATCTAAAAATTGGTCCGATATCATTGAATCAAAGTTGTGATTTTAGGCTTGCGAACTTCAAAAAATGACATTTTTGCATTCAACCATTGCTCACTGAAGCATGACAACATGATTTTTCCTAAAATTCGCTCCCATGGTAGCTAATTAAATTCCCTACATGGACATATAATTATATTTTTTGAACTCCTCCTATTAAAAAAACTATTGATATTTGAAAAAGGGGGAACTTTATTTTTGTGTTGTGTTTAGATGTAAATCAGTCATGGATGAGAACATGGGCAATTAAATTAAACAGGATTCAGGATAACTTCGTTATTCAATTTAATTTTAAATATATGTATAATTTAATACCAACATTGAGTAATTTAAAGAAATGGAAGATGAGGGACAGTGATATTTGTGACGAATGTGCACTGAAAACGTAAACGGGTAGACCGACTAGCTTTAAAGCTAGTCGTAGTGATGCCCAGACTGACTAGCTTTAAAGCTAGTCAGTCACGACGGACTAGCTTTCCTTCAACACAACCCGTCTATTACGGACTAGCTTTAAAGCTCGTCCGTCTCTACGGACTAGCTTAAAAGCTAGTCCGTCAAGCTAGTCCGTCACGACGGACTAGTTTTAAGGCTAGTCGGTCACAACGGACTAGTTTTAAAGCTAGTCCGTCGTGACCGACTAGTTTGACGGACTAGCACTAAAGCTAGTCGTAGTGATGCCCGAACTGACGAGCTTTTGAGCAGGACTAGCTTTACAGCTAGTCCGTCAAGGTGTAATAACTAGTCAGTCGCGATCGATGGTTTTGCTTCTGTCTTGACCGACTACCATGACAGATAAACAGGCTTGTCAGAGACGTCAAATCTGAAATTTTTATAAGACAGTTCATCCAGATACAATTAATCTAAGAGAAAAGTGACACATAAATTTATAATTACATTTAGAATTCAATTTTCATAATTTAATGAGATTGTTATTATCATTTTAAAGCACACACATTTATTCATTAATTTGGCAAGACAAAATTTGTTTCGCGTGTTATACAACATTAATCTATGTGCAAATAATTGGCTAACGATGTTCATGAAATTAACCATAACTTAATTAGGAATTAAAAACAAGTTCTCACATGAAGGAAACCGTCACCATGATCAAAATCTACTATTCTACACGGCGGGACAGTTACACGGTGTATATCGAATCTGCATCTTTTCGGTTTACACGTAAAATCGAATTCGCGATCAGATAATGCACAATAATAGATCATGTCCTTTTCGCAATGCGCATGCTATTCAGTCAATGGACTCTACTGTTATAGATTGCTGATGAATGCCCGGCTTAGCAACAACTGTGTCTGTGAATGAAAGGTGGCTACGAATGCCCGGCTTAGCAACAACAGTGAATGAAAGTGGATCATTCACTTTAGTTGCTAAGCCGGTCATTCATCAGCAATCTATAAGAATAGACGAGATTCTTGGGTTCGAGGTATTCAGTTATAGCCTGTAACTGAATAATGAACGACATTATTAAGAATCTATAGGCCTACTCGTGCCTATAGATTACTTGTTGTTATGTAGAAATAAACTTTCAGATTGTCAATCCAAAACAACATTTGTTTCAAAATAATACACATTGATCCTGTTCGGAAACAGAATAAATGGAGTAAGTGCGTGTATTTACACGCACCTAATTTACAATACAGACGATAATGGAATTGCTCTAAATAATAGGCTACACAAAAGAGAAAAAAACACAACCAATGATTTTTGGCGGTACTCACAGTACTAGTAAATATTAAAGAGGGATTTTAAGAAATTTAATATCAAATTTATGGTAAAACTTTCGTTATAAATACATTGGTATTTTGGCTTGATAGGTACACCGTTTGCATTATCATATATCACTACTTCAATAATAATAATTTTCATGAATAATTGAAAACGACATTGCAAATGTGTATGTATATCAAAAGCTAGTCCGTTAACTTTATAGGTTAACCTCGTTCGTCTATCTACTTTTAGTGAGCTCGTCCGTCAACTCGACAGACGAGTTTCAAGCTTGACGACGAGCTTTAAAAGCTAGTCCGTCAGTTTAGAGATTTAGATTCAGATATAAGCTAGTCCGTCGAGACGGACTAACATGACGGACTAGCTTTAAACTAGTCCGTCTTGACCGACTAGCTTTAAGCTAGTCCTTCAATTGACGGACGAGGTTAGGTTTTCAGTGTGGGCAAGTAGGTGATAGGCCTATTATACATATGTTTTGGTTTTGTACGGTTCTAGGACAATTACCCCCTGGACAATTACCCCCCTGGACAATACCCCCGGACAATTACCCCCGAGGACAATTACCCCCGGACAATTACCCCCGAGGACAATTACCCCCGAGGGACAATAACCCACCGCGAGGACAATTACCCCGGACAATTAACCCGGACAATAACCCCCGACAATACCCCCGGACAATACCCCCCGACGAATTACCCCCGGAAATTACCCCGAGGACAATTACCCCCTGGACAATTACCCCGGACAATTACCCCACGACAATTACCCCGCCGGACACTTACCCCCCCCCCCGAGGACAATTACCCCCGGACAATTACCCCCGACAATTACCCGGACAATTACCCCCGGACAATTACCCCGGACAATTCCCCCCGAGGAAATTACCCCAGACAATTACGAACATTACCTCCCCGAGGACAATTACCACCGGACCATTACCCGGAACAATTGCCCCCGCAGGACATTTACCGCCGGACAGTTACCCCCCCACCCCCTTCCACCGGGGCAATTGATGTTGGAATCAAGCGGCGCCCATTGCGGGTCTCGCCCGGTGTCGCAGGTTTTCTAATTATTTTCTACTTGATTTTATCATAATGAATCTCTCTTTCTCCTTTGCACTCTCTCACTTCTTTTTTCATTGCTTTTTTCTCCCCCCCCCTTTCACTTTCTGCGCCATGAAAAAAATGGGGGGGGGGGGGGCTTGAGCCCAAGCCCCCCGTTTGGAGTATACTCATATATGCCATCAGAAAATATGTAAACGGGCCCTCACATTACTTTATTTTCTAGAACAACAATTTGAAAATTCATGAAAGAACACAAATACACATATATAATCACACATGTTGAATATCTCTGATTCATCTCTGATTCCAACTGATATGATTTTTAATTATTTTCTTTATATTTCACGAAAAATGGATAAATCCTTGGTCTGAACTTATGGTTTCTAAGGGCGGCAATAAAGGTCATAATTAATAACTCCATAAATTAACAAATTAAGTGAAAATATAAACTAAAGCTTAATGTCAATTTAATGGTTCGGACCACGTGCTTTGCAGAATCTACCGTTGGGAATATGAGGGCCAGTTTACATATTTTCTGATGCATAAAAATCTGTATCCAAACAGGGGCTTGGGATGCAAACCCCCCCTCCCATTTTTTCATGGCGCAGAAGGCGCCGCTAAACAAAACAAAAAAGGGGAGTGTGGTGGTGGTGGTGTGGTCGAATGGATAAGTCGCGGACTGACGATCACAAGGTACGCGGTTCGAATCCCGTCCATTCCGCTAATGTCCTTTGCAAGATATTAATCTGCAATTTGCCAGACATGACCCAAGTAAGGTAAATAGGTACCGGTAGGAAGAAATTCCCGAATGCGCTAAAGCGCCCTTTATAAGGGCAAGCTATGGCTATAGCCGGGTAATAATATTAGCTGCGCCATGAATAGTTTACTAATTTATTCGGCGCATTATAAATGCTTAATATTGATATTATTATTAAAACTATTATTAAAGGAAGGAAGAAAAAAGGGGGAAAAAAGAGGGGAAAAAAAGAAAAGTGTGTGTGACACAGAGAGAAGGCAGAGATACAGAAAAAGGAGGAAGATAAATATAAAAGAGAAAGGGAAAGAGAAAGCCATTAAGATAAGATCAAGTAGAAATAATTCGAAAAAACTTGCGACACCAGGCGAGACTCACAATGGGCGCCGCTTGATTCCAACATCAATTGCCGGTGGAAGGGGGGGGGGTGGGTAACTGTCCGGGGTAATGTCTCGGGGGGTAATTGTCCGGGGTAATTGTCCTCGGAGGTAATTGGTCTGGGGGGTAATTGTCTGGGGGTAATTGTCCGGGGGTAATGTTCCGGGGGTGATTGTCCTCGGGGTAATTGTCCGGGGGTAATTGTCCGGGGGGTAATTGTCCGGGGGGTAATTGTCCGGGGGTAATTATCCGGGGGGTTATTGTCCTCGGGGGTAATTGTCCGGGGGTAATTGTCCCGGGGTAATTGTCCTCGGGGGGTAATTGTCCTCAGGGGGTAATTGTCCGGGGGAATTGTCCCTCGGGGGGTAATTGTCCGGGGGTTAGTTGGCCGGGGGAATTGTCCGGGGGTAATTGTCCTGATACGGTTTTGTACAGAGGTTCAATTATATTGGAAATATATAGAAAGGTGTATTATCTTGTATATACAATTTGTTATTTTGGGGGTTCAAGAATCAGGAAAAGAAGATATTAACTTGATATCAAACTATGCATTATTTTCAATTTACAAAAGTGTTAACGAAGGTATAACATGTACAAGACAGATCAAATATACTGATTTAAAAATGATGTTTGTTTATGTTTTAAGAAAAAGATACGATGATAAAAAATGTAAAAGAAAAGAACATGTGTATATGAGTTGGTCAAAATGGAGAAATGTACTGAGTAGCGTTTAAAACAATTGTAATTTGAGTTTGTTTTTAATAAAGAAGACCAGAGATGGTTTTTCTTTTTAATTCTATATACCTGTCAATTTCTTCACCAAATTTCAAGTAAGCGACGGGCAACCAAAAGAAAAGTCCCTTTAAAAATATATTATGACAATTTGATGACAATTTGATCTGCATTTATTTATATTCCAGTATGCTTAAAAATCATCTATGGAGAGATTATCTTGTGGTAACTCTCGTTCACTCTCCCGCTAAAAATATATATATGTATATATATTATTTTTAATATCTTATGGTTACTCCCGTTCTCACTACCACTTGAAACAAAAACTTCCTATTCTATCCAGTGATATATATTATATAAATAATGTACAATCTATCGCGCAATATACTGGATTATAAGTACGACAAATACTAAATTATCCCGAGTGCAGATTTGTGTCTCCGAGGCTGCAGGCCGAGGTGAAATAGATTGCACGAGGGATAATTTAGTATTTGGAGTTCATATAGTCCAGTAATGTTGCAAGATGGAGCGTTCACTATTTATTATAGTAAATAGACGCCTAGATCTTTGACCTTGCCTAATCTAGTTTTATCTTTGCAAAATTTTTGGTGCAAATTAAGCTATTGTGACGTATTTTGTTACTCCGCGTATCCATTGTTATGAGCTGTAGTGCGCAACATTTTACTGTCATTACGCGCTAGCGCAACAAGGCAAGCGATAGAATCGATACTCTCCCCATTCATTTAACACATGCTTTACACTGAAAACCTAAACGGGTAGACTGACTAGCTTTAAAGCTAGTCGTAGTGATGCCCAGACTGACTAGCTTTAAAGCTAGTCAGTCACGACGGACTAGTTTTCCTTCAACACAATCCGGTTATTACGGACTAGCTTCAAAGCTCGTCCGTCTCTACGGACTAGCTTGAAAGCTAGTCCGTCAAGTTAGTCGGTCACGACGGACTAGTTTTAATGCTAGTCGGTCATGACAGACTAGTTTTAAAGCTAGTCCGTTTTGACCGACTAGTTTGATGGACTAGCATAAAAGCTAGTCGTAGTGATGCCCAGACTGACGAGCTTTTGAGCAGGACTAGCTTTATAGCTAGTCCGTCAAGGTGTCAAAAATAGTCAGTCGCGCTTGTCTGTCGCGATGTTCTCACTTCTGTCTTGACCGACTAGCATTACGAAATAGCTTAGTATGGCTTCATCAGCTTGTCAGAGACGTCAAATCTGAAATATGAGAAAACAATTTTAAAGATACGATTAATTTTTTCACAAAAATTCAAGAATTCATAAGCAAAAATCATTTATCATGAAGATATCAGAATACAGGAAATAATACAAGGAGCACAATTAGTTACATTAATGGCAATTAATCAAAAATGTGATGTTGAGATTTAATTTGGAAAATCAAATGTGAAATTAATTAACTGAGCCCGGCCAAACAAACAAGTTATATGCAATACCATAACGCTAATAATATGCATTTTTGAATTTATACTTATAAAATCTTGCTTCAGTGCGGCGATTTTGATGTATCACGACTGGGGGGGGGGGGGGGGGCCTTAAAATAGCATTTTAAGCATTAAATCAACAACATTTTTGCCTCTTAGTAACTTC
>CALNVZ010000218.1:37740440-37763337 GCA_940671915.1 Paracentrotus lividus | reverse complement strand
CTGTTTTTACTTTTCATCTTCTTCTCTCTTTTTTTTTTCTTTTTCTCTTCTCCTTCTCTTTCCCTCCTTTTCCTCTTCTTTTTCTCTTCTTCCCCCCCCCTTTTGCGCCGCCAATAGGGGGTCTGTGGCCCCTTCGCCCCCTGGATCTGCCACAGCCACGCAAGCGCGGATATCTAGTATCGTCTCTGACAAGATATTTTATCGGCCTAACTGTTTGATAATAGTGGATATAATATAATCATGCATGGGTCGATACAATTATTTATGTTTTATCGGCCTAACTGTTTGATAATAGTGGATATAATATAATCATGCATGGGTCGATACAATCCTCTGTCAGAAGCGATGCTGGATCCGCTACTGCCTCGCTACTCCAATACAAACGGAGACTGAAACAAAGTATATTTGATTTTGAAGGAGCTTTTTAATCAGTTACAGAAACTGATTTCATCCTTTGCACAGAAAGGGAATTCACACAAAGATATTACAATCAACATTCTGCCAAAACAGACTTCCAGATTATGGTTGCAGGATTGACAAGTAATTATTGTTCAGTTTGGAACGGATGAAATGTAATTTTGGTTACTTGGCACGGTTATATGTCTGTTATCGTTGTACTTGACGTTTATTACATTCTGTATCAAATACTCGGCTTAAGAGCGCAAATGCCTGTCGGACTAGAGCAATAAAGTCTGATAAATTTGTTAGTCGTATGGATGAAGAGTTTGTTAAAGTCAATGGTAAACGCGATTCAAGAAATGCCGTTCAGTGATGATATATAAGCAAGGGTATGGTTTTGTTTTAGGCGAGACATAAGTCGTAGTATAGTTGTACGAGAGGAGGAATAAGTTCCGTTCTCCGTAAGTAATGTGAAGGAATACAGAAAAAGATATCGTGCCATTTTGGTGACAAGGATGTCTTCCTAGACACACCAAACTCTGCTGGGACGTTTAATGTCTGACAGGCATGATCTTGCACATGTAAGGATAGTCCTCGTTGCATGGTTTTACTACCATTCTGACTTTATCTCCGCTCACGTCGAAGGCGACGCAATCCGTACCTTTCTTTAGATATGGAATACCGCCAGAGAAGGCATGCTTCGAAGAATCCGATTCGGCAAAGTCATTGTAGAAAAGCCTGGAGCCTTTTGTTGACCTTTCGACTCCCGACCAGAAGATATGACCGTTCTTGATACAGGCTGCATTGTACGCCTTGCGGATACCGCCTTCCAGCTCCCCATCTGTCAGATAGGACGCAAGGAAGCTTTGCCAACTGTTCGTGTTGCAGATCGCTTCATCCCAAGGCTTACAAGCTGTGTTGGCACCCTCCTTTGTCAGTGCCTTTGGAAAGTACTTGTACCCCATGCCTCCAAAGAACTCCCATCCTTCTCCAGCTTCTTTGCTGCAGTCGAGCTTTGGGTCGAAAGTAGGTATGCAGACGTTTCCATTCACCAGGGCAGCAAGCACAACTACTAGCGCAACGACGACCAAGGATTTTCCTGCCATTGTAAAATGTATAATCGGCCTAATCCGAGTTGGAATGTGAAGGCAACTAATGAAAGAATGAAATTACGCGAGTACCAAGATGTTCAGAGTTTACTGGAAATGAAAAAAAAAATATGCTTCGTCACGCCTACCATTTCCTCCCATGAGATGATTGGTTGGGCAATGATTTACGTATAAACATGATAAACACGTGTATTCCTGCAAGGTTAAAAAACAAACTGCTTCACACATCTACGTCTAACTAATCAACATTTCTTACTTCAATTAATCAATAGCGATGGATCACCAAATATGAATTTCAAGTACACAAATATTTGTTCAAGCCTTAGACATTTTTGTTTGATAATAAACCCAATATTTCTTAGTGCTTACCATAACAGATAATAATATTTCACCGTTATTAGTTTTTATTTGTCCTATACTGCCATAAGATCCAAATTGAACGGGAAAATTCTTTATTTCTCTGTAAACTAATTGTCAAGCGACTTATTTATTAAACAACTGAATTAAAATATTGGGCCTACAATTAAGCCTTAAATCAGAAGGGAGTGGAAAATGTAATACAAAATAAAACGTGGAATGCAAGTGAAACCAAGCACTCGCATGAATAGTCCAAGTGTTCCTCGTAAAATAATAGGCCTATTTAACTTCAAAATAAAAAATACAGAATCAAGGAATAAAAATGGAAAAGGTTTTATATTACAGGAAATTTGTAAATTTTTATAGCCCATATACCAATGTCCTGTAATTTTACTGTTTAAAGAAGAAAAAAATAAAGAATCATTCTGTGTATTTTTATAACGGGAAATTTTCTGCAATTTAACAGAACAGGTCTGTGTTTAAACAAAAAAAGCAAGTTTTACATTCCAGGAAATTTGTAAACTTTTATACGCCATACCAATGTTCTGTAATTTTACAGTAAATTGTGTTAACAATTGTGCCGTAAGAAAAAAAAAAATCTCTCATGTTTTTTTCTGTGACTAATCGCTCGCCTAATGCCATGGATAATAAGTGTCTTTCAAATTCAATAATAGCCTTGTAGTTATTCTTAATTTCGTTGAATTCCTCAAGATCTTAAGACCATAATCAAAGTTGTGTGGGGGGGAATACATAACAGCAAAAATACTAAAATACGAATTACACAAGATTATTTCGATATACATGTATTTCTCACAACTTTTGCTTAAAAGAAAAGAGTGAACGCATTTCTGTTTTATTAGCGGCAATAATGTTACACTCTAAAAACTGAAGTGCTAATTTCTGGGTGCTCGTATAGGGACTGCACTTGAAGAGCTAAATCAGCACCTGAAGTGCTGTTTGAGCACTTACCCAAGTGTTAATTTATCAACAAAAAAATGTTCAATGTCGGTATGGGATTCGAACCGAGTTCACCTAGACATAGAGAGTACCCCTGACGTTACCAATAGACCAACGGAGATCTCTATAACCTGCATGAATTATAAAAGTATAAGACGAAAGTTCATCTTGATACAATATGATCTGCTAGCAATCGTGACATGTGAATAAGGGAGTTTACAGTTACCGATAGGAGCTCTGTGACGTCATTAGGTCAGGGGGTCACATGTACCTGGTCTCCTCAATAGCACGAATTCTTACGTGTGAAGTCTATGATACCTTGTGATTTACATATGGTTTTCATACTTTTTTTGCGCTCATATTGTGAAAATATGGAAGAAGAATCGCACTAGTCTATTGATGAGATAGACAATGTATACTTATTCCTATCTTTATTTTGATACCATGTTTATTTGAGTCTCTTTTCTCAACTGAAAGCGAAATTTGTAAGTTACCAACTCGCGTACGGCAAAGCGGCATTGAGTTCGCCGAAACCACACTGAAAACCTAACCTCGTCCGTTAGTGGACGGACTAGCTTTAAAGCTAGTCAGTCAAGACGGACTAGTTTTAAAGCTAGTGTGTCATGTTAGTCCGTCGAGACGGACTAGCTTACAACTGAATCCAAATCTCTCAACTTGACGGACGAGCTTTAAAGCTAGTCCGTCACACTTGATGTTAGTCCGTCGCACGAGCTCTATAAAATTAGATAGGTAGCCTCAGTTTACCCATTAGAATGACCGACTAGGATTTGATACACATAGCTGAAATGTCGCTTACAATTGAAATGACTGACTAGCTTTTGAAGTACACACAGATGCAATGTCAATCATTATCTCCATTGTAGATTTAGAGTGGCATGTTTCCGAACATAATCAAGTGAATACATTATTCTCAAACAAAGGTTGTTTTGACCTGACAATCTTAAAGCTTACGATACATAACATCAATCACGACAAGAATGCAATTCACGAGTAGGTTCAAAATATTGTTCTCCATTCTTTAATTACAGGCTAATTGAATACCTCGTTACTATAGAACCCAAGAATCTGGTCTATTCTTATATCTGTATGTGAATTCTATTTCATGAGCAAACTGTAAGGAAGCAGATCCGATACCCAGTAAAACTGAAGATTATTGCTCTATGTATGGCGATTCACTTCATATGATATGTGTGAGTACTCTTTTTGTGAATTCCTTATTTTTCAGTTCATAGATATCGTTATTTTTCACATGGATATATACTTAATCACCAACGCCGAAACAAATTCTGTACTTGCCAAATTAATTTCTAAGCAATTGCGTGTGGATTTTACTTGACAACGATATTGCACATAATCAATGAATAATTCAATTTCTAATTCCTAAGAATGTATATGTGCCACTATTTCTTTTAAGATTACGAAGACAGATAATTGGTATTAGAGCGCGATTGCGGGATTTTGAGGGGCTCTCAAGAAGATAATGACGTGAATAACATGCAATAATTAGGCAGGCCTAAACAACAACAGACAATGATGATTGCAAGCCATTGGCGGGGAAGCTCCGGGTGGACAGTGGGTCACCGTTTCACCACGATTTTTATCTCGGGAGGGATGCACCCCTAGATTGTGTGAATTTATGCTAAATGCTATCTTTTTAAGCCCCCCCCCCCCCACCCCAGCTCGTGCGTGACAATCAAATCGCCCCGCAACTGGAAGCAAGCTTAAAGTATAAAATTCAAATGATATTAATTACGTTATGGATTGCATCTAACTTGTTTGTTGGCGGGCTTCAGTGCAATTATTACATTTGATTTTCCAAATTTAAAACTCTCAACATCCACATTGTTGATAATTGCCATAATGTTAACAATTGTGCCTTCCTGTAATAATTCCTGTATTTGTTGTATCATCTATTATGAAAATGATTTTGGCTTGAAATCTTGTGAATTTTTGTGAAAAAAATTAATCGTATCTTTAAAATGTTTTCTCATATTTCAGATTTGACGTCTCTGACAAGCTGATGAAGCCATATTAAAGGGATGCAGTAACATTGAATGATATTCAAATCACATTTATTCGACTTAGGTCAGTCTGGTATCTCTTCAAAATTGCAAGCTAATTGCTTGCTTTACCTTAGAGATATCAATGATTTCATACTCAAAATTTATAAACCAACACCGGATGGTTTATAAAACCATGTGCTTTTCCACACACCCATTTCCTGTTGTAAAGTCCCCCGTCTCTAGCGGCCTGGTGGGCTATCAGCAGAGGATATACTGGTATTCGACTGTATGCTTGGCATTGTTTGTTACACTGTTTTAAGGTAGTAAATGATTTTCATTTGATCTGAAACTTTCAGTAGTTTGTTTTTACTGTAGGAACAATATAATTTTATTAATCTTGATCTAATTGCTCTTGTTTTTGAAAGTTACTCAATCCCTTT
Source organism: Paracentrotus lividus (assembly GCA_940671915.1). Classification (NCBI taxonomy): domain Eukaryota; kingdom Metazoa; phylum Echinodermata; class Echinoidea; order Camarodonta; family Echinidae; genus Paracentrotus; species Paracentrotus lividus. Next base: position 37,758,051 of record CALNVZ010000218.1, on the reverse strand, counting down.
AAGCTATTTCGTAATGCTAGTCGGTCAAGACAGAAGTAAGAACATCCCGACAGACAAGCGCGACTGACTAGTTTTGACACCTTGACGGACTAGCTGTAAAGCTAGTCCTGCTCAAAAGCTCGTCAGTCTGGGCATCACTACGACTAGCTTTTATGCTAGTCCATCAAACTAGTCGGTCAAAACGGACTAGCTTTAAAACTAGTCTGTCATGACCGACTAGCATTAAAACTAGTCCGTCGTGACCGACTTACTTGACGGACTAGCTTTCAAGCTAGTCCGTAGAGACGGACGAGCTTTAAAGCTAGTCCGTAATAACCGGATTGTGTTGAAGGAAAACTAGTCCGTTGTGACTGACTAGCTTTAAAGCTAGTCAGTCTGGGCATCACTACGACTAGCTTTAAAGCTAGTCGGTTTACCCGTTTAGGTTTTCAGTGCAACGGGGCTTGAAATCTCGATATTTGGACCGGTGTGCATTAGTACACAGTCGGTATTTTTGCAAATTAATTAAAGTCATGAAAATGGCTCATCATATTATTCAACATGGCAAACGAGAAGGAAAAAACCGACAAAAAGAAAAATACAGCTAGATTTTTGTGTGATAAAAATTTGTAGATATGCCGTTCGTTGGTTGACTCATGGGTTGACTGTACGGTCACCGCATTTTATGTACAGTTGGCCTGACCCCGAAAGTGGATATCGGAGACTCGCGCATGTGCAGATTGTATCTGTAAACTCCCTTATTGGTCTAACGTGCTCGTCAGCGCTTCTCATGCAGGAGACCCAGGTTCGAATCCCAACGAAGTCACGCCGTTTTTGCCCATTTTTGCTGAAAGTTCAGCTCACGTGAAAGTGCTAAAACAGCACTTTGAGTGGCGTCACTATACAAGCTCTTAAAAAGTGCTGATTACAGCCTCTAAAGTGCTAAAAACAGCACTTCAGTTTTTAGAGTGTAGTGTGATGCAACGGGGAGGGTCCACGAGTCCTCGGTGCCACGAGTCCTACGTCCCACGAGACCTCGGTCCCACGAGTCCTACGTCCCACGAGGCCGAATATTTTCCCACTAGTCTTACGTCCCACGAGACCTACGTCCCACGAGTCCTACGTCCCACGAGGCCGAGTATTTTTTCCCACGAGTCCTGGGTCCCACGAGTCCTCGGGCCCAAGAGTCCTACATCCCACGGTCCTACGTCCCACGAGACCTACGTCCCAAGCACAGAGTCTACGTCCACTGAGGCCGAGTAATTTTCCCCACGAGTAGTACGTTCCCACAAGGAGGAACTCGTGGGACGTAGGACTCGTGGGAAAATACTCGCCTCGTGGGACGTAGGACTCGTGGACGTAGTCTCGTGACGTAGGACTCGTGGACGTAGGACTGGTGGGACCGAGGACTCGTGGGAAAATTCTCGGCCTCGTGGGACGTATGGACTTCGTGGGACGTAGGTCTCGTGGGACGAAAGACTCGTGGGAAATATTCGGCCTCGTGGGACGTAGGACTCGTGGGACCGAGGTCTGTGGGACGTAGGACTCGTGGCACCGAGGACTCGTGGGAAGACCCCGATGCAACTAACGCATGTTGTTCTGTACACAAAGATATTTTGATTAAGTTGCTTACTAAATACAAACCCTCACAAAAAGTTTCGGCAAGTCGACTTTGGGCCATGATAACTTTTCAGGTACGCTTTAGTTTTCCCTGATATTCATCCAACTGGAAAGATACATTTATTCCCTCTTTTTATTGATATCCTATTTGTAATGATTGTATCATGCTTCAATGCACAGAATATCAGAATATGGAGAAAAGTAAAAAATCAAATTTTGTAAAATGCATTTTTATTGATCACATTAAAGTTCCGCACCTTGACTTTAGGTCTTGATAACTTTGGGGACATTTTCTAATTTTTATTGAATTTTATACCATTGTCACGTTGATTTATTCATATTTTTATTGATACCTAATTTGTCATGGTGATGTCATGCCGGGGTCCACAGAACCCCTAAATACCACCTGAATACATGACAAAGTGAAAGATAATTTTCAGTTTAATTTTCTGTAACACAACTCTGAACCTTGGTACATTTTAACGTGGGGATTTAATCGTTGTAAATTTTTGTAGCATTAAAAAATTCATTTACTCTTCTTTTTATTGATACCCTATTTACAATAGTAACATCATGTTTGAATGCACATACACTGCCCTGCAAAAGTTTGGGTACACCTGATGTCAGCTCTGTTTTGGATCATTTTGAGGCATTTTATGTCCAGTATTTCAGTCCAAATGATGTTTAAGTACAAAAAAAATACATTATGCAACCAATATACTTCACGATTACCACGCCAAGTCTCCTTGGAATTTAGAAATTACTCAAAAATATGCAAAAAGTGCAAAAACGCCATTTTGCGCTAATTTATTCAATTATTGAAAAAAGGAGATATCTCGGCTAATAATGGTCTGATCAATGTAAAATTTTGTATGGATGTTGAGGCATATGTAAAATATAACCCTATACTGTTCGTTTTTTAATTTTGAGACAAAACTTTAGTAATTATGCAAATTTATGCAAATTAAAGGTTTATTCTTAGAAATTTATCAATATTTTGTTTTTAAAATTGCTATGAAGCCCAATTTTTTGTTAAAAGATTCTATGTATGACAGTCAACAACATTTTGACTAAAAAGTTGGGCTTTCTCATGAATTCCTTTGTATTCTTTTGTTTTATCACTTTCTATTGTCTTCCGATTATTTTTATTTTTATGTATTTCTTGATGCTTCTCGCTCTTTTCTGTATCTGAAATGAAAGCAAAGTATTATCTTTCATTATATTTAGGTCTGACATGCAATAATGCAAAGTTGTATCACATAACAACACAATGGGCAGTGTTCTTAGAACAATAGTTGCACTACGCTTTAAAGGAAAAGGTCACCAAAAGGCTTATTTGGGGTTGGCAGCGGTTGCGCAGCAATCATGGATATTTCATAGTTGGTTAAATTGGCCGAGACCCCTCCCCCAGTCAGAACAGTCAGAATTTAGTCTTTATATGAAAGTTATTAAGTAAGGAATCATTGTTTTGACGTGTAATTAGGAAAGTTTTGAAGTATCGACAAATTCCATTATTGCCCATTAGGGTACTGCACCATTCACCTGAATTGCTCTACAACACTCTTAATTCCATCTAAAAGGCTTTCAGCATCATCTTGGATATCTTGAAATCAATCAAGGCACATTTCAGAAACATAAAAGAGCCAAAAACATTGCGAAATACATAAAAATAAAAACAATCGAAAACAATAGAAAGTAATAAAACAAAAGAATACAAAGGAACTCATGAGAAAGTCCAACTTTTTAATTATAATTTTGTTGAGTATTATACTTAGCAACTTTTAACAAAAAATTGGGCTTCATAGCAATTTTTTAAACAAAGTATTGATAATTTTCTGAAAATAGACCTTTAATTTGCATAAATTTGCATAATTAATAAAGTGTTGTCTCAAAATGAAAACAAAGAGTACTGGGTTATATTTTACATGTGCCTCAACATCCATACAAAATTTTACATTGATCGGACCATTATTAGCCGAGATGTCTCCTTTTTTTCAACAATTGAATTAATTAGTGCAAAATGGCGTTTTTGCACTTTTTGCATATTTTTGAGTTATTTCTAAATTCCAAGGAGACTTGGCGTGGTAATCGTGAAGTATATTGGTTGCATAATGTATTTTTGGTACTTAAACATAATTTGGAATGAAATACTGGACACAAAATGCCTCAAAATGATCCAAAACAGAGCTGACATCAGGTGTACCCAAACTTTTGGAGGGCAGTGTAACTCACGAATATAATGCAAAGTAAAAAGTAAAAAGTTGCGAAATGCATTGTTATTGCTCGCAACAGACAATAATACTCACAATAGGCATTCAATTTGCAACATTTAACTTCTGACTTGTCCTAACATTAAGGTTTTCTGCCCATGCAGGAACAACACTATCGGTACAATTAGGGTGTCATTGAAAAGAAGAATAAATTATCTTGACAATGGTCTAAAATTCAATAAACTTTAGAACATACCCCAAAAGTTATCAGAGCCTAAAGTTGAGTTGCGGATTTTCGCTTTGATAAATGCATTTTGTAACATTTGACTTTTTACTTTTCTCCCTATTATGATATTATGATATTTTGTGCATTGAAGCATGACATAATCATTACAAGTTGAATATCAATAAAAAGTGGAATCAATTATCTTTCCAATGGTATGAATATCAGGAATAACTACAGCGTACCTGAAAAGTTATCATGGCCCAAAGTCTATTTGCGAAACTTTTTGTGAGGGGTTTAGATAGCTTACTTGAGACGGCAAGTATTGAAACTGGTAAAATACGGTCTGATGATATGGTTTGAGGAAAATAGTGACTTATAAAATTTGTACTTTCTGTGTTTTTTTTTTGTGTTATGCGAGTAACCTAAGTTTACCCTGTTGTGATGTTCACCGTACAAAGCCTGCAACATTTCCGATAGTGTTATTCTTAAGCTTTTTTTGTCGAGTTGAAATCAATGTATAAACTTTAAAGTCCCATTTCTGTAAGACTGGTATAACTACGTGAAAGACTAGACACATAAAGGTGTACTGACCGTGAAATTGTCCCATATCAATAATATTTATCCATCTCTGTCAGAGCTTTTAATGTAAAAAGAAACATGGCATTTATATGTGACATATAATGTAAGGCCTATATTAATCCTCAAAAACTCTAAAAACTGAAGTGCTAATTTATGGGTGCTCGTAGAGTGACTGCACTTTAAGCATGTTAAGTGCTATATCAGCACCTGAAGTGCTGTTTTAGCACTTGCCCAAGTGATAATTTATCAATAACAAAAAAACAATGTTCAATGTCGGTATAGGATTTGAACCGGGTTTCACCTAGACCAGGTAGACATGGAGGATTATTTTGACGTTACCAATAGACCAACGGAGATCTCCCTAACTAATTTTAGTCATGACAGCAAAGTAGATAACAATGGCAAATTTGAAGAAAGTTCATCATGCAACAATATGATCTGCTAGCAATCGTGAGATGCGAATTGGTCTAACTTGCTCATCAGCGCTTCTCATCCAGGGGACCCAGGTTCGAATCCCAACGAAGTCACCCCCACGTTTGCCCATTTATGCTAAGTGAAAGTTCAGCTCACGTGAAAGTGCTAAAACAGCACTTTGAGCGCAGTAATTTCACCCTCTGAAGTGCTTTTAAAAAAGCACTTCAGTTTTTAGAGTGTACCAATTATTGTTTTTTTTTAGTGGTAGTCCATCAAAGTCTAATAAATGTCGGTTTCGATAAAATGTCTATGGAGAATCCGGGAAAGCATAAAAATTGAGTCAAACAGTGCATTTTAAAAGTTGTTATTAATCAAAGATAAATATTTGCAACTTGGTAAATTCACTTGCAATTCTTTGAATCGAAATGTTTAGTTAATAATCCCAACAGTAACCATAACCATCGTACTTACTAAATAAACTGTCCCTTAAACATGTTGTATCAAAGGAATCACATGAAATAGAAACATCAGAGACAAATATGCTCTCGCTGATGCCAGCGCATACACATACCCAAAACTCACACACGCGCATATCCTTTCTTTCACCAATACACAACCTCAGCGCACATTATGAAACCCACACTCGCAAATTCGCACACGAGCGTGCGCGCACACACACGTATACTTCCTCGATCTAGCTCTCTCTCTCTCTCTCGATCTCTCTGATTCTCTCTCCCTCTCTTTCTCTCTCTCATACAACAAGCACACAAACAAACTCACACACACACACACACACACACACACACACACACACACACGCACACGCCAATCAAAGTATAAACCAAGAAATTAGTCCCACTTACAAAATAAAGGATTAAGAATTTCTACCTCTTCTGCTTTCTTTCTCTCTCTTTTGCAAATGTCTGTATGGTGGTGTGACCATAATTCGCGCATGACATTAGTTCACGCACGTCGGATATCTCAAAAAGTAATCAATATCGTGAAAATCTGATAGCACCATCACAAAGACGGACCCAAAATTGAATTAAAAACCATTTTTTTTGGTCACGGTACGGTGTATCGAATTGTGAAATTATTGACCAAACATCGGAAAATTGCGTGTCCGTTCCGAAAAATCCGACCTTCCCGACAAGGGTCTGGAAATCATCATTTTCCAAGTTTATGTCATCAAAATTGTAAGATGATATTAATATCATCTAATTCTATGAAATGTTGACTTACATTTACTGTAATTCCCTTTCCTTAGACTGATGGAATTTCTTGATAAATCTTTGTCAAACGCCCGTGTGGGAAACAAGATCACACTGTTTTTGTGACTTTTTCAGCAGAATGCGCGATCGTTTCATCGACAATGAATTTTGAAATCGCGATATCGTCGGAACCCTTTGACCTAGATGAGTTCACCTTTTCGTTTGGCGATTCAGAGTTTAGAATTTTTCCGTTTGATTGGTATTTATAGTTTGGGTTTATTTTGTTTAAAGTATGAGTAATTGTTGATGGAATGTCGCATTATTTATTACTTTTGAAATTTGCGCGAACTATGGTCACCCCATCATATATGTGCGTGTTTGTCTTAAGTTTGTGCTTCTCTACGTTTCTCAGGCTTTTTATGATTGTTTAAATCCTAACACCCTTATAACTAACAACATCTGTCACAAAATATAACGGATAGGATATTGTTAATAATTGTCCGCAAAATAAATTTTGACACTATAACAATAGCGATGGATCAACGAATTGATATTTCCATTTATACACAACTTGAATTGTTATGCCGGACTTTGATACTGACAAGCCTTTGTCATTGTGGTTTCAATTTGGTCTAAAAATCAGCTGGAGATGATATAACTTGGTTCCACTGTAATAGATAATATTTCGCTCCCACGTTTTCAATATGAGACCTTCTCCTAGTACGAATTTTAACACCTTACCCTCAAAACAAATGGAAAAACTCTTTGTAAATCAGCAATTCATTCAAAGGCTATTTGTATTTTTTATCTTTAGAATTCCTTCTTTTACCACTAAATACAGGAAACATAGTTCAGGAATCAGAACAGAGAAAATGCATTTCAGTTAATTTGTACCAAAAGTGCATCCACAGAATAACTATAAATGTGTTGTCGACTATTGCATATTTTGAAAAGGAATACTTCTAACCAGATCCGGTCATTTCTGAACCAAAGTAGAGACAAACAAATTCTCAAGAAGAAATACAAGAAATCATATATATCAGAGGCGGATCTAGGCATGTATTCACCACAAAATCTTACTATTATTAAATATCAGTGGAATTAAATTGCTTTCATATCTTTATGAAATAGAGGACACAATTCTCAAAGGGAAACCTATCCTAAGATATGGCGTATCTAGGGTCAAGTGCGCCCGGGGGAAATGTTGACTTTGCGCCCCCCCCCCCCCTCCCCGTTCTAGAATGATCTACCATTGTTATTAAGAAAAACATTATCAATATTTTATTTCTGCAAGTTTTTGACAGAATATTTACTTGAAGAGTAAATCAATCATTATGTATAAACATGTAATTTTGCTCCTGCAGTTAAAATTTGCAAAATTTAGGGATTTACATAAAATTTTGTAGTACACATAAGTAGTCCACAATTATCCTACATTACCATTATTATAATGATATGTTTAACCATTGAAAATATCTAGTTAATTAATTATTCAAGTTCAAGTTCCAGTTCAAGTCTACTCGAGTACAGCCCAACGATTTTTATTAGTTTATTGTACCAATGGCATATATACATTTCCCCAGATCTGGGGATGATTTACTGGCTGAACAAACATGTAGCCTAGCCTATATCAACAATTTGTTCATGTTAAGGTAAAAACTAAACACAGGGTCTGATGCGTCAATTTGTTATTTCCTCTTCAAATATTTCAATTTCATGTGCGCGCGAAGAGTTGCTATTTCTTGGAGATGAAGGAAGCTTATTCAAGAGACGAGGATCGGAGCAAGTGATTTTCAAGAATCGACACCAGTCTGCTTATTGGACCTGGGAACAACAAATGAGGGGCCGAAGCAGATCTAAGCGAATATGATGTTCGTTGTGGTTGGAGGAGTGAAGAAATGTATTGAGGAAGTGTGGATGAAATGGTTTGGAAGGTTTGAACTAGAAGTTGGTATTGTATACGTTCATCAACAGGGACCCAGTGAAGTCGATCAAGAACAGGGGTTACAAATGACAATGAATGAAACATCAGGGGGGCGTTTCATGAAAGGAGTTGTCGGACGTTTTATCCGACAAACTGTTAAAAGCTACTGAAATGCTTGCATCTGATTGGCTGAGAGCAAATTTGTCGGATAAAATGTCTGACAAGTCCTTTGATGAAATGCCCCCCAGGAACCCGCAGGTTGACTTTAATTACTAAAACATGTTACAAGGTGAGTTTGCCACAATTTTCAATCCCATTTGCTCTCTCATTCGTGTTACCACATTTATCTGGTATTACTAAGCATAAAACATGTAATATGAATTTGTATTTTTAGACGCATGCTCCACTGACTCTACATCGAGAAGCGTGCCAACCGACGTTGCATTCTCGTCTCAAAATTTTGTATACTAGCTTCACTCCGACAGGCATTATTGCGCTCTTAAGCAGAGTCTTAAACTCGTCACTTTCGTTAATTCCGACCAAATCTCACACCAATGCACTCTCGTTAAACATGCCCCACGCAAGCGCTGATATCTAGTATCGTCTCTGACAAGATATTTGATCGACCTCACTGTTTGATAATAGTGGATATAATATGATTATACATGGGTCAATACAATCCTCTGTCAGAATCGATGCTTGATCCGCTACTGTCTCGCTACTCCAATACAAACAGACACCAAAACAAAGTATATTTGTCTTTGAAGGAGCTCTTTTGTCAGTTACAGAAATTGATTTCATCCTTTGCACAGAAAGGGAATTCACACAAAAAGAGTATAATCAACATCCTGCCAAAAGAGACTTCCAGTTTATGGTTGCAGGATTTACCAGTAATTATTGTTCAGTTTGAAACAGATAAAATGTCAATTTGGTTTTTTGGCAAGGTTATACCTAAATGTATGTCTGTCATCGTTGTTCTTGACGTTTATTAGATTCTATATCAAAGACTCTGCTTAAGAGCGCAATACTGTATAATGCCTGTCGGAGTGAAGCTAGTCTAAAAAAATGTGTTCGTCGTATAAATGGAAAGTTCATGTAAACGCGATTTAGTGGTGATAAGCGATGTTGAAAAACGTGTCTATCGGGCCGAGATATAAGTCACACTATCTATTTAGTTGTTACATGTTGGGTGACGGGTTCCGTTCTTCTTAAGGAAAGTGAAGGAATGCAGAAAAGAGTAACGTTCCATTTTGATGAAAAGGATGTCTTCCTAGACAAAACAAACTCTGCTGAGACGTTTAATGTCGGGTAGGCATGATCTTGCACAAGTAAGCCATCTCCTCGTCGCATGGTCTTACTACCATTCTGACTTCATCTCCACTCATGTCGAAGGCGACACATTCCCGACCTTCCCTCAGGGACGGGATATCGTCGGGGAAGGCATGCTTACTTGAAGACGATCTGACGCTGTCCTCGTAGTAAAGCTTTGAGCGTCTTCTTGACCTTTTGACTCCTGACCAGAAGAGGAAACCGTTCTTGATACAGGCTGCATCATACGCCTTTCGGAAAGCGCCTTCCAGCTCCCCATCTGTCAGATAGGACGCAAGGTAGCTTTGCCATCCTCTGCTCGCACTGCAGATCTCTTCATCCCAAGGCTTGCAAGCAGCGTTGGCATCCTTCCATGTCAGTCCCTTTGGAAAGTACTTGTAACCCATGCTCGTTTCCTGCAGTCGGGCTTAGGATTGAAACTAGGTTTGCATTCTTGTCCATTCACCAGGGCAGCAAGCACAACTACTAGCGCAACGACGACCACGGATTGTCCTGCCATTGTAGAACAGAGATTTATAAATGGGCTTTTCCGATTTGGAATGTCAAGGCATATAATGAAAGAATGAAATTACGCGAATATTAATATGTTCAGAGTTGCACTGGAAATGCAAAAGGAATGTGCCTATTGTGTTGTTAAATAGCGTCACGCCTACTTTTTCCCATGAGATGATTGGTTGGGCAATGATTTACGTATAAACACGTGTATTCCTGCAAGGTTATATGTTTCACACATCTCCGTTTGACCAATTATCAAAATGTCATACTTCAATCAATCTATGGCATTGTAAAGCGATGGACCACCATAAATGAATTTCAATTACATAAATATTAGTTGTTCAAACATCAGGCATTTCTGTTCATAATAAACCAAATATTTCCGAGTTTTTACCAAAACAGATAATTATATTTCACTGTCACTAGTTTCTATTTGTCCTATTCTGGCATGAAATCCAAGTTAAATGGAAAACTTCTTTATTGCAATGTAAATCAATTGTCATGCCACTTTAAATATATAGCAACTGAATTACAACATTGGGCCTACAATTAAGCCTTAAATCAGAAGGGAGTGGGAAAATGTAATACAAAATAAAACGTGGAATGCAAGTGAAACCAAGCACTAGCGTGAATAGTCCAACTGTTCCTCGTAGAATAATAGGCCTATTTAACTTGGAAAAAAAAATACAGAATCAAGGAATAAAAAGAATAATTCTAGCGCGCTTCCCAAAAAAATGTTCCTCTGATTGGGCGCTCAATGGCAAAGAATTATTGCGCATTCCATATGCATAAATTAATTTGAAAGCCCACATAATTATGCGATTCCTATGAAAATTTAAAATGTTTTGCTTCATTGGTTTTAATAAACAGGCTCTTTTATACGATTAGTCATTTTTTGGCGTATTCCAACTTCGATGAAAAGGAATACATTACAAAAATGCCATAGGCCTACATTATTCTGTGCCTCACTTTTATTTCAGTTTAACAACTGTAATGTTCATACTTTTGTTTTCAAGGAGCAATGCCATATTTTATTGGCCATGAGACTAGACTAGTTCGCGATTAGAATCTCAAGAGTCGTGGAGAGGTCTCCTGAGTCTCCGTGAAAGTGTGTGGAAATTAAAATAAAAGTCTAAGAAAAAAAAATTCCCAGTCGCTAGCTGCAGTCCAACTGACATCGCCGATACTCTTTTGTCTACTAGTGATGCACAAAATCAGTCGTGACTATTTCGCGACTCCAGTCTCTGTAGTCTTGAAGACGTTCCGTCACATCTTCTGGGTCTCCAGGGAGTCGCCTAAAAATAAATTAAAAGACTTTGAAAAAGCCATACACGTTTGATTTTTTATAAAGAATTCTACACTCATTAAATACAAGCAAGTCATAGTGACTCTTTAGTCTCCCAGTCATGTACGAATTTAGTCACGGTGATTAGATGGCAGTGGCGGATCCAGGCAGGGGCGCTGGGACCCCCCCCCCCCCATAATTTGAAACCACTTATTGACGTACATGTTAAAATCTTCAAAAATTCGGGCCTCACCCCACCGCCCCCCCCCCCCCCCCCCATTTCTGAAATCCCGCCACTGGTGGTGACGTCGCCATGACTTGTTCACCGCTGGAAAATGTCTTTAAAAATCAAACATAATAATTATTTATGTCGCAGAGACTTCGCCATGACTGCACTGACTAAAATTCACTCGTAAAGAAATTTCAAACACGTTTCACATTTTAAAAGAATTTAAACTTTTTTGCCAAGAAACTCAGAGACGACCACAGCTTTAATATATCGTTAACTAGTTGCGAACTAGACTCCTCACCAGTGAGATACTCTTTAGCGATTTAAAGTTCAGCTTTTTAGAATGAAAACTAATTAAGATTTCAATTTCAATATTTCAGTTGTAATTTTGCAGTATATATTTTTTGACAAAATAATTTGGTATTTTTTTCTAACGGGAAATTTCTGCCATTTAACAAAACAGTCTGTTTAAAAAAAAAAGAAAAAAGTTTTATATTACAGGAAATTTGTAAGATTACAAATGTTTTGTAATTCTACTGTTAATTGTGCAGTAAGATTACAAAGTTCTCGAACTCTGCTGCAGAACTTTACCTGTAATATGTCTTTGTTCTTTTTCTATTTTTTTTTAAGGAGAAGAAAATATCAAATCATTCTGTATGTTTTTATAACGGAAAATTTTCTGCAATTTAACAGATCATGTCTGTTAAAAAATAATTATATTACAGGAAATTTTTTACGTTTCATACCCCATAGGCCCTACCAATGTTTTGTAATTTGACTGTAAAATGTACCGTAAGATTACACGTGTTCTCGAGACTCTGCTGCAGGAACTTTTCTATTTTTAAGGAGAAATTTTTTAACTGTGTACAAGCAAAAGACACGTAAATTTTAATGTTGAAACAGACCATCATACTTGAATGATCTTTATCATCGAAGCTTCAAGTTTCAAGCTTTATTTAAACCAATCAATTCACCAACTGTAAAATCTAGTTACTCGTCTAAAATAGAGAGTGAAAGCTATCGCAGATCCTATAATAATAAAGTAGAACCGATTGAATCAGCCATCCGTGTTTGCACATTTTTTTTTTCAATCAGAGACCGCACATTTCGGCAGCATTATTGCTTTTTACCCCTTTCATTAGCATGCAGACATACGAAATCGTACAGAAACTACAAAAAAAAAATCCATTTGTTTTGAGGAGATTGTGTTAAAATTTGAACTGGGAGAAGGTCGCATATTAGTGAAAACGTGGGAGCGAAATTATTTATTACAGTCGAACCGAGTTCTTTCATCTCTGGCTAATTTTCAGACCAAATTGAAACATGCCTAAGGCTTGTCAGTCTCAAGGTCTGGCATAACCATTCAAGTTGTGTAATGGAAATATCGATTCGTTGATCCATCGCTATTGTTTTGGTGGCAGAATTTATTTTGCAGACAATTGTTAACAATATCCTATCCGTTATATTTTGTGACAGATGTTATAGTTGTAAGGTTGTTAGGATTTAAACAATCAAAAAAGGATGAGAAACGTTAAGAAGAAAAGAGGGGGAAAAGGCACATACATACAGATATAATATACATTGGCCTAGAGAGAGAGAGAGCTCATGCTAGAGAGGTAGACATTCTTAATCATTGTAAGGAGGACTAATTTCTTGGCTCTGCTTGGCGGTTCCTTGGTCTGCTTGCTAGCCAAAATGTAAACATTAGAAAGCTTACATTATATCCTACTACCATTGTGGTCGTGTTCCCTCGCCGTGGTGTATAAGGGCAAGAATAATGTATCCACTTTTATTAAGTTCGGAAGCAGAATAAATAGAGTAGGTGCATGTGTTCTAAATTTACAATGGAGACGATAGTTTACATTGCAACTGTTTGTGTGTATATCAAAAGCTAGTCCGTCATTCTAATAATTGTAAACGACATTGCAACTATGTGTATCAAAAGCTAGTCCGTCATTCTAATGGGTAAACTGAGTCCGTCTACCTACTTTTATTGATATATATATATTTAGTTGTATGCTAGTCCGTCTCGATGGACTATCATGACGGACTAGCTTTAAAACTGGTCCGTTTTGACCAACTAGCTTTAAAGCTAGTCCGTCCACTGAAGGACGAGGTTAGATTTTCAACGAAGAACTCAACATTTACTAAAGCAAACGTCTGGCAATGCATCTCGGGTTCCTCCGTTTTATGACTTTCTGACACCTGACAATTCTGACACTTCTGACTTTCTGACACCTGACACTTCTGACATTTCTGACATTCTCCCATTTGTTTTGCGCATGTCATTTTTCATGCAATGGTGTCTGTGATTGGCCTATCAGCCATGAATATTAATGAAGAGGCTTGGCCTGGTCCGATTCCTATTCTGTGATTGGCCCTTTGCTTTGGTAAAGTGTCTAGGACATAGGCCTACACACACGCTGTATAGATTGTGCATTATGATATGCATATATTGCATATTGAGAGTGTTGAAGAGAGAGAGGGGAGATAATAGATCGTGGATTGATACTAGATCGTGGATTGTGTAATGTGTATCGCATTTTAGTTGAAGAGAGAGTCTGTACATACCCTTGGCCAGAGCAGCTACAGTACATAGCGAATCTATTCTCCTACATTCAGACTCTGCATTATGCACTATGCGAAGACCATGGGTATGTGCCTGCAAACTATTGAATATAAACCATCTAATTGTGTGGTTTTTTTTTTTTGCATGTTCAGCCCCCCCCCCCCCACTTTCGGCGCAGCCCCCCGCCCTCCCCACTTTCAAAAACACTCCGCACTATTAACTAAATATATATCCTTTTATGTAATATACTAATACTTTATACAAAGTTCTTTGTTAAATGTTTGTTTCAGAACACTAATCTATTGTCACAGGACGTTTTGCCTGCTGACGAGATATTTTATTTTTCTCAAACCTATGTGCGCGCTCTTACACACAGACCCCAGTACCTCAGGCTAGTCAACAGAACAGAATGTCTTTTTCTTCTTTTTTTAAAAAGCATGTTTAGCCTCTGATATGAACCCCCCCCCCCCCATATTAGGTAGCATTTCAGAGGCGAAACATGCTTTCAAAAAAGAAGAAAAAGACATTACATCGAAGATGCAAATACTAGAAGGCTCATGCTACCTAATATGGGGGGGGGGGGTTCATATCAGAGGCTAAACATGCTTTGCAAAACAAATGGGAGAATGTCAGAAATGTCAGAAGTGTCAAGTGTCAGAAAGTCATAAAACGGAGGAACCCATGCATCTCTGCTGCGTATGGTCCCTATGAGCGCCCAGAAAGAGTGCCCTTAAAAACTTTTAGTGAACAAGTGCATTTTTCTCTTTTTTATAGAACTTTTTTCAATAATTTATAATAATAATCGGTATGGATGATTGATCTTTGGAACTTTCCTTAAAACTACCTACACACATGTGCAAGATGCTGTAAAAACAAGAGAGTAAGGTAGAGACTTATGATACCTTAATAAACTCAGGAACCCAATATACACAGAAGGCATCCCCTGTCGGAGAACAACCCCATGTACCCGCACGTGAAAGACCGAACTTTTTGTGCTTGTTTTGAACAGTCAAATCCAGAATCGAAAATGTATCTGTCATTTGACGTATTTTTGCTGCAAACAAAAGTTAACACCCCAAAAAAAAACAAAAACAAACAAACAAACAAACAAACCCGCATTGAACATCTTTCTTTGTTGTTTTCATAGATTTTTATATTACAAGCATTGCGCCGTGTTCATCCAATCCGATCCATTGTCTAATGTAAGCTTTAACGAGGACATTTGACAAAATGATTTTTGAAATAAATTCCGGAAACCCTTCAGGAAAAACATTGTATGTACTTTAGCTTTGTATCTCTTCCCCTTCTCTCTCTCTCTCTCTTTCTCTCTCCCTCTCTTTCTCTCTCTCTCTCTTTCTCTCTCTCTCTTTATCTCTCTTTCTTCTTCTTCTTCTCTTCCTCTCATTTGTTCTTTGTCTACATTGTCTTATCACTTTTTTTTTTTATTGTGTATTATTTTTCTTTTTTTTTTCTTTTTTTTTTTGGGGGGGATACTTTTTCTATGTATTTATTTTTTCTCGTTTTTTTTTCTTATGTTTTTTCTCTATATAACTTTTCGGTTCATCTCTCCAAGCTTAAACTCTCTCTCACACGCACACGCACAAATACACACACACCCACACAAAAACAGACACACAATACACACACTCTCTCTCTCCCTCCCCCTCTCTCTGGCATTATAGGCTGCCATGGTCATCACCCATTTTGTGACTTTACAACAAGATTTAAAACAAGGGGCCTTCTAGATTATTTTTTTTTATTGCAACCAGTTTTTGAAGAAGGTACTATGTGACGCAATTACGACAAAAAAAATACTGGAATTATAGGATACAGTACTATTAAATAATGTGAATTCTTGCTCCACCTTCTATCGAACATTACTATTCCATGTGCTTCTTGAGGTAATAATTTTTCTACGTTTCTACGTATTTACTTTGATTCTGCATTAATAATGAATGAAAGCAACAATTGTCCATCAATGTTCTTCACCTTTCGGGAGACAAAATCGATCATCAAATGCCAATTAACGAAAACCAGGTTCCCCAGAGTTGTATCAATATTTATATTTATTTGATGCTGGAAGGAGCAATAAAAAAAAATCCATGAAAATCCGTTATAAAACAGGAAAATTATGCAGTTTAAGTTTTAGGGAATCCTCAAACCTGGCAAAACTGTTTCAAAATGGTTATCGTGTGGACAACATTTTTTTTCTTTTGTTAAAAAAACATTTTTTTAAATCTCCCCTATTAATACCGAATATCGAACAGGTCTTGATTAGCCTTTATAACTGACATATTCTGCTATACAGTGCGCTTTCAAATAAAGGTTAATCTATTTTGGTTGGCCATATTCCCAGCCATCTATTTTGATAATTATTCCATTCTACATTTAGTGAGATACAACTCCTCACCTTGATACGTGATATTCTTTCTTGAATCATAAATGTAACGCATAATCGAATATAAATTGCAAATGGAGTAGGCAGTACAAATCAATATTTCTAAGTTTTCTTAAGGATAAAACACTGTGCAATGGTTTCAAGAGAGTCACAACATCATCGCACGCAATCCTATTCACATGCTTGGGACAGCAAGGAACATCATTCACTTTTTCTCCTTTTCATTTCTCTTATAACTCGGAAAAATGGTTTCGTACTGTCAATTTCAATTATAATTAAATCAATTATGCTTCTACATTTATGATCCAAGAATGAGTACAATATAGAAGTGAAAGGTGGTAGTTCATTTTAATTATATGAAACAATGGAAGCAGCAAAAACAAATGAGCTGCAATATGCCGTCTAAAATGGAATCCCTTTTTTCTGAGAACGCATGTTGTAGCCTATACTTATTTCCTCCTAGTCAGCTAAAGATTACGACTCCTTGTAAATACAATCGTGTTGTAATTTCGTGCTAATAAACGATTTGCATTATAAACGAGACTCTCATGACTGATTGAGTTTATCAGATTTAAACATTACATTTTATTACTCTCTTATGATGACAAATACTTACTTATAAACCAAATCAGTATTAGTGCTTCTCCATGTCTAAAGTGTTTCTCATTCTACCGGTGAGTCAGAAAAAAATAGACAGAAATGTCATAAAAGAAATCTATATTATGGACCCCAATATTATACACATATTCAGAAAGAGTAATCTCCCGTATCTCGGGTACCATTTTGTGTGTAATGTCTCTTATGCTGAACATCACATGACGTATTGTTTGCGAAACATGTCAATTTCGAATTGTATATACACTTTAAAACTAGTGATATAATTTATGGGTGCCGTAAAGTGACTGGCTTTGAAGTGCTATCATGCACCTGATGCTATTTTAGCACTTGCCCAAGGTGGAAGAAGGGATAATTTATCAACAATTTATCAACAACAAAAAATGTTCAATATCGGTATGGGATTCGAACCGGGGTCCACTTAGACATGGAAGGGTACCGCTGACGTTACCAATAGACCAACCGTGTACAAAAATGCAAAAATGACCATTGATTTGTGATTTTTAGCCTGTTCAGCCCCCCCCCCCC
>CALNVZ010000218.1:37726737-37740422 GCA_940671915.1 Paracentrotus lividus | reverse complement strand
CTTTCAAAAACGCTCCGCGGCCCCTGTCTTAAAAAGCGCTGATTTTAGCCTGTTAAGTTACGCTATTTTAATCCTGATGGAGTTGCTTTCCTTGTTATAGCGTTTTGTTGTTTTGATTCTACTCGCACTTTTGCACAATTCGAAATTTACATGTTCGCAAACAATGCGCCGTGTTCATCCAATCGTAAAGATATAACACAATAAAGTGGTACCTAAAGATGCGGGAAAAATTACCCTTTCGGAATATGCATAATAATTTGAAAGTTATTAATAGGTTTTCTTTTTACTGACATTTTTCTAGGTGTCTAGTATTTTTTTTACTTAACTTAAAGCTGATGAGGTCTGACTTCGTGACAAAATAATGACGATTATTATCACTTTGTGATATAATCATGACAATTAGATAAAGAGTAGAAAAGTGTTATATACCCCCTCTCCTAAAATATATATATAAATATTACTTAGTTCACAACACTTTCATTTGATTTGATTTGATTTTTATTCAACGACAAAGTTAAATCAGATAATGCTATAGTGTCATTAGTAGTAGCATTATTGCTACTTTAGGTTTTCCCGGCCAATTTCATACATTTATCATCCGTTTTCATTTAATGTGTATTCAAATTCATGTGTATGATGCGACAGGACTGCATGTCAAACTATTTCGTGTTCATGCTCTCAGATTCGTTTTTAGCACACAAAGTAATGGTGGCAAAGTTCAAATTCGAATATAGGCATTTAATCATTATTAGTGCAAATTTGAGTATACGGAATGAAATGTCGACAGGATGAAGACGAATGTGAATAGTTATTGCCGAATGCTTATCATGTGAAGTAGAATGCGCAAATTCGGAATCGATCACAACAGTCGTTAATTTTGATGATTTAATACGATTATGACTAACAGCATTTCGATGCAGCAGCGTTTTTTTTTTCCGAAAATGAATGCCTCTAATATGCAATTGATTGACAAAACAATGGAATTGACGGGAAAACCTATATAATCCTTCGCTAATACGGTTAGATACCTTCTAAACCACGTCGGGTGCAGCTTTGTTTTTGTACATATTGTCTGGAACAAACACAATATAAAGGACTTTCGACAAAACTGAAATGGATTATAATTAAATGAATATTCAATGAAATAAACGTCATATGTCTAAAATTATTTGTCCGCTTAGGCTCTTTAAAATAAAATAAAATACACAACATGTCCGTACTTTTTATTACATAAGAGTGCCATGTTTCCTTTCAAAATGGACTTCATTACATTCAAAAATATATTACTCGATCTTAAAGTGCTTGTATAATCTGAGATTAGGCTACATAGGCATGCTTCCCTCCCCGTGAATTTATTGATGATATTAATTATGCCAAAACTTAATGAGGAATAGAATTTGTTCCAATAGCGTATTAAGGGGAGGCGCCCCCGATCATAGACAACACAGGAGAAGAAAAAATAAAGGCAAATGGGGAGATTTTTTACCATCCCAGGGTAATTCTATATAGCCCCTCCCCCATACATGACTGAGTACGCAACACCACGGTGTGTTCCTTAGAGATATCTAATGTGGCGCATTTCTTCGGAAGATCCTACACAAAAAGGGATACTTCTCATCGCACCCCACCTTCACTAACTCCCAATAATAATAACCATAATAACCAGAAACTCGAAGACTACGCAAGACTCGCCTTTGTCAAAGCTGCCGAGATTGGAGCTCATTGAGGAACCGTCCGAAAAGAAAAGCTTGCCGTCTGCGGCGTGTGTAGCGCCAGTCCAGAACCGATAGCCATTCCTGACGCAAGCATTTTGATATGCGAGCAAGACCGCGTTCTCGATCTCGCCATCGAGGCTTGTCGATACGGGAAGAGAGAGATAGTTGTCAAGATTCTGGTATTCATCCTGGCAGATTGCTTTATTCCCAATGATCGCACTCTTTGAAGCTCCGCTGTTTGTCACCTTCTTGGCGAAATACCTGTATAGGTCAAAGAGAGAGAGAGAGAAAAGGGGAGTGTGTGATGAGGGTTGTATTGGTGTTAGACTATGGGATGGTTCCCGATAATGTCGCTAGTTTTCCATTTCCGCGGGGTTGAAAAAATCCACCACGCTCCTGTCATATGAAAATCCGTTTTAAAAAAGGGGCAACATCAATGCGATATGTCGCGCATCTTCTAATTTGCAATACAGCTAGAAAAAAATTAAAAATACACCGCTCACTGCAATCTGACTCGGCTGAATCAACTGGAAAAGGCCGGCATTAACTGTGTGTTTACGTATATTAAAAGCAAATGCTCGGCATGTACCCGTCATATTGATCTATGCGGCCTCGTTCAAAACAATTCACATTTCTTTACCCCCTAGCGATAGTTGCGTATGTAAACAAACGAGATCAAACCTCGACGTCTTTGATTCCCAGTGAAAAAAATGAAAGTGATTGTTGAGACAGGATTTTGGGCCCCAAATTAGTTTCATACTTCTAGTACTATATAGAAAAACAATCATAATCATGGATTCTTTACCTAAACTTTTCAAAATATGTCCCAACATCAGGAATATCCAGTCATAACTAGTAACAAACATTATCAATGATTTGAGAAGAACACAACAAGTTCGAATCACTATTGCTAATGAAAGAGTAATGAATCGGAACACAACTGAATCAATTTGTTGCAAGAAAACAGGTGCGGGCTTGGGTCTGGCATTTTGCAACGAAATTACTACTCCCTCAATTTATTTCTCCCTATTATAAAGAAAGAAGAGAAATGTGATCATTGTATTTATTCCAGAACTACAAATTTAAACAAATGGTCTCCTTAATTTCCACTCGTTTGAAACGCAACCACACGCTGCTGTCTTTTAATGGCAACTGGAAACAAGTGGCATAAGTCATTTTTAATTAGTATCTAACTCTATGTGCCCCTCATGTAGGCTAAAATTTCATTTGCACTCCATTCTTGCTTTGTTCAGACAGGTAGGCAGTCGTATCATGGTTTTGATGAGTAACGTACAAAACTTGATTCCTTTTGCTATTTGATGATTAAGAAAATATTGCAGTTTTCTCCAAAACAATTAACTAGAACACAAAACATATTCAAATAGATTTAATTTTCTATTATCTACAAGATATGGAAAACATGCAACTAAATGCTCATTCATGTACACCTCTTCCAATCCTCCTAGCCATCGTGGGAGAGAGAGAGAGAGAGGAGAGAGAGGAGACATAGGGGGTGGGAGAGAAATATAAAAGCAATAATCATGTACACTTGAATGGTTAAATTTGACAATGACAACAGAGTTATATCAACACATCAGGATCGGACATCGGAAAAATTAATGATGTGTTGATACAGCTCTGCTGTAATTGTCATTTTGACCCTTCATGTGTACATGATTTTTTGTTTTATTAAGCACATTAACCGGAATCCTGATCAATCGGTGCCTTCGAAATGGAATATTTTCAGATGACTAACGAATAAACTGAACGAGGCTGAGAATGCCTCGTGGCATTGCACGCACTTATTGATAGGTGGTGAAATGTGTAATACACGCAACAAATGGGGACATTGCCAAGTTGAATCGATTTTCGTAATGTTTATTAATCTTTAAATTCTATTTTGAATGCTGGTGCAAAATCTAAGATACGCGACATTATAGAATTTGCTTTATATATTATTTTATATATTATCATATCCCTAAAGTGTGGTGGGATGGCTAACCCTGGGAGAAGTCACAATTTGAGCAACCATATCCTATATCTATGTGTAGGTGTGTAAGCAGTGTATAGGGTTTGTGTGTGGGTAAGGGTGAGTAAGGGACTGTTGTCGGGGGGGGGGGGTAGGGGGTCATAGCTAATTTCCCTCCCCATCACTTAAAGGCGCGAAGCGACTAGGAGGCGGGGAGGGGTTTGTTTTTATTTGTTTTATTTTTATTTTTGAATTTGACACTTAAATTTGAGCCATATCTGCTGCATACTTGAGGCTAAACTCTTGCAATTTTCAATTAAAAAAAAAAAAAAAATTGGTTTAGTACAGGTTTATTGCTCTTCCTCTCTCCTGCACAGGCGTAATTTCGCCACCAATTTATGAGGTAATTCAGAAAGAATTAATTATTTTGAGAATATTTATACTTATTTGTTTGAATTTGTTTGATTTTATATAATTTTCATTTGAAACAAATGGTGAGCGATCGTGTGTAATGCAGGGAGAATTTACAGGACTATAACACGGTTTGTACATCAGCTATTGTGGACGGTACTACACTGTCCGTCATAATGGTGGAATATTTTTTTGCCGGCTATAGCGACATGATTTTGCTCTGACTTTAATTTCTTGAGTATGTTTGTTCCTGCTTTACTTTTTGGGACCCTGGCTATATCTTGGACATTCTCCGACCCTTCACGTGGACCTTTTTCCAAAAAAGTTTTGTTAGCCCACGTGATGCCCATTTTTGTCATTTTTTTCTCATTTTGGGCCCCTTTTTGTTTTCCCGGCCAATCAAGCCCCCCTCAGTCCAACCCCCAGAAAACGCGACTGAGGTGTATATTTTATATTGTTCTTAAGTTAAATCTATATTTCTGGGACAGACTTAGGTCTCTTGTCTAGGGGAGGGGTTGAAGTAAAAAACGAGATTGGTGAAAATTCGGAATATTTTATTCCATCTTTGAAAAGAAATGAAAAATCACCTTTAACCCTTAGATATCATAATTTTCCCCTTAAAATTGTTTAGCCTTGATGAGAAGGCTGTAAATAGTCATAATTGATAATATCTTATTTTGATTTATGCTTGGTTGAGATTTTACATACAATTTAGGGAAGATAGAAATTTCCACGGTGTAAAAATGAATAAAGACAATGTTGAACCCAATCAAAATAAATTTTGACCCCTCCCCTAGACAAAAGAGTCGAGCCTGTAACCATAAATCTAGATTTAAATTTTAAAGAACAATAACAAATCTCCACCTCAGACGTGTTTCCTTGGGGTAGGACTGAAGGGGCCTTGGTGGGTCGCGTGAACAAAAAAGGGCCCCCAAAATAAGAAAAAATGATGAAAATGGGTATCTTCTGGGGATGACAAACTTTTTTGAAGAAAAATTCCCGGGAAAGGGTTGAAGGAGCGTCCAAAATATACCCAGGATCCCAAAAAGTGAAAGCGGTGACAAACACATTCAAGAAATTAATAACGGAGAAACATAATGTCGTTTGAGCCAGAAAAAAATATTCCACCTTTATGACGAACAGTATAGTATATCTTTTTGAATGTAAAAAATGTATATGAGTGTATGAGTCTGCATCTTCTTGACGGATGCATCTTAAATAGAATACACTTATTTTTAACATGATTGCCTTATAATGGATTTGAATGACTTAAGAAAGTACGAGGCCATCCCCATCTGAATTCGAATGCATATCTATAATAATCTATGCCCCAAATTTCAATGTGAACGATTTTTTTTTTCTAAACGTGTTGCACGGATAATTAATTCGATAGAGCCAAAAAAATAAAACATTCCCAATTCTAAAGTTGAATGTTCTTTGTCTAAACGTAGATGACTTGGCACATTTAAATGGCTCATTGCAAAAGTAAAAGAATTGAATAAACTTAATTTAATTTTGAATGGAGGTTGGCCCAAACGATCATAACTGCGGTGAAATTGAACGATCTTAAAAACCTATAAGAAAATGAAAAAAAAATCACATAATATATAAATAGCTTTGTAAAGAAATTTTGAAGGAATAATACGATAATACGATAATGGCAATAAAAAGAGTGAGAGGAAGTCTGCCCATTAGCAAGAAGTGTGATTATCATATTTCTCTTTTTCTGCCATTTGTGCGAAAAAAAAAAATCTGTGTTCGCTTAAGCATGAACGAAACTTATTGTTTTAAATGGTATATGAAAGATTCTTTTTTTGTCATTTGTGTCATCTAACAATACGAAGACCTCAATAAGGTAAACATAGGCCTATCCATGTTAGTTACAAACAAAGGTTTGTACTAATATATACACAACAAAAGATCTGAAAATCACTGATAATGCTAGGTCCGGGTCCGTGACATAATTCCTCGTAGTTCATACTAAGCAAATAGTGTTATACTTTTTTTAATAATTAAAGAAAAAAGTCTTCTTTTTTATGCTTAAAATTAATGTGGCGTGCAAAGAGTTAAACGACTTTTGCATTAAATTTCACGGTTGGATGAGCATGAGGTAAAATTTGCCAAAACTGCATTTTTTACACACTTTTAATTTTCAAAATTATTGATTATGACGGAATATGCAACCTGAAAGAATGTTTAAAACAATATCAATCAATTCACGGTTGAATGAACACATAATAAAAACAAAAAAGAATATTTTCAGATTTATTAGGTAACTGTTGTTCCCTTTTGTGTAATGAAAATCCTTTTTATCAACAATTTTTTGTTTTGTGTAGGTCAAATTTTTTTTTTACAAATCATGCTATGGCATTTTATTTAAAATAATCACGCTTCAATAATCACTTGATACGTGAAAAGCCATTTTTTTTCGTTTGTGGACTAGAATTCAATTGTTTACTTTGGATAATTGTGACAGACCTTCTTGGATAATTGATTTATTTGAGTTTCACGAAAATTACAGTGTTTTATGCTTCAGTGAGCAGAAGATATTAAAAAACCATGCATATAAGAAGAAATTTCAGAGCTTTGGCCCCACTCCGTGCCTTATCAGATTCTCAATTTAGCGTTTGTTTCTGTTAGAAAGTACCACCATGAAGTTTTGTGCCAAGTGTCGTGAAAAAAACCTCAGTAGAATTAACAAAAATTATCAATGAAATTAAGCCGAATTTCAATTTTGTTGAAATTTTGATTTTCTCTCCATTGATATTGTGTACAATCTCGAGGCAAAAACAAAAGCAAAATCAACAAGCTGGAACTTTTTAACAAAAAGGTGTTGAGTTATATTATTTGGCAGTTATGTTTGTACACTCATTGACTAATTTATATGCGAATATGAGATAAAACAATTGCGTTATGCATGAATAAACACACATTAAAAGCAAATTTGTCATGACAAAAATAACAAAACTCACATTCAAAGTGTGCTCGCTCGTCCATTGCATAACGAGTAGTGGTCATGTTCTCACAAAATGTGTCGATGATGTTGATGATAATATCTGATAGCAATTCTTTAAATAAAATTATTGAATTTTACAATTTTTAGAGGCCTGAACATAATTCTTAAAATTGTGCTCACTCATCGATGAAAATTAGTGAAATGTATCGGGATTAGCGATGGATGGTCAAATTTTGGATGATAAAACCACCAAAACAACTCAACACAAGGTAAAAAGAAAATTTTCACAAAATTGTTATTGGGGGTGTTGTCAGGACGCGGAAAAATATGACCCCGATCGGGGTGAAGAGTTTTGAGAGATTGGGGTCGCATGTGGTTTTTGGGCTTTTAAACTGTTTGATGTCATATCAATGCATGTCTCAAGTGATCGATGTCATGTTTCATAGAAGGTACTCAATAAGTGTACAAAACCCCCTCCAAATTGTTTGCTCAAAACAAGCCCGTTCAAAAGTTACATCAATTTGATTAGGGGGGGGGGGGGACTTACTTTTTTTGTGTGTGATGATATATATATATATATATATATATATTCTCTCTCTCTCTCTCTCTCTCGCTCTTCTCTCTCTCTCTCTCTCCTCTCTTTTTAGGGGTTTATTTGGGCTAATTTTTTATAAATAAAATTAAATAAAATTACTTCCTTTGGGTTTTTATTTTTTCTTAACAACGTCGTTCTCGTGGTTTTTTTTTTTCGACAATTATTGAATTAAGTATTTTTTTTTCTACATTCAGCTCAATATGACAATATTCATAATGTATTGGGTGGCTCAAAATGGATACATATACAGTGCGTCCCAGAAAAAAAGTAAACCAAACTTTGAGAGCCTCATATTAAAATTTTATAGCTTATGTAGACTTGATATTCATTTTATAATAAGAGTAACTCATTTTCTATTCCATGATACCAAACATGTACCTGTGTTTAATGGATGACTGAGCACTAGGGCTTTAAAAAAAAACAAGAATCAAAATTCAAATGTTCCAAGTTTGAGGAGAAACAGCCCTTGCATTTCAATAGACCAAGAAATCCATTGTCCCTCATGAATGGACTTATAGGCAGGCTGACCTCACAAAGAAAGTTTAGGAAGCCGGGATTGCTTCTGATAAAACTTGGAACAATTTGTTTGTTACTACATATTTTTAGAACTCGAGTAGTCAGTCATCCTTGACAGTACAGGAATGATTTTGGTATCACTGGATAGAATATTAGTTACTCTTTGATATCCTTTGTGATATATAAAGAAATAAAGACACTTACGTAATACAATTTTAATTCGAGGCTCTCAAAGTTGGGTTTACTTTTATCTGGGACGCACTGTATTTAGTGATCAGAAATATTGCACGCACTTCATGGTGGCTTATAGTTTTGATCCAAAATAAAAAATTTCGAAATAGATAAATAAAATGAAGTCTTACTTGTATTGCATGTTCCTCCAAAGTTTCCATCCCTCCGCTTCTTCATTCCAACAGTTGGGCCTCGGATTCTTCTCCGTGAATTTAGGGAAACACCCCGGGTAGTTATTAGGCGTATTGGCCGAGGATGCCCGGATCCCCACCGACAAAAGGACCACTGCAATCTTCCACATCATATTGGAATTCCTACAGTTTGGTATTCTTCAGGGAAGACAAGATGCAGTCAATGTGTTGCTCTTGTGTAGGATTTGATGAGAAATGATCTATCTCCGAGGAACATACTACATACATCATGAAAATTTATAGACATTTGTGGGAATGTGGCACATGTTGTTTGTTTGATCAAAAGGTGTGAACTACAAGGATTATCGACAGTATATTTTTTTATTTTTTTATTATTATTATTTTTTTTTTTTTTTTTTTTGCCTTTCACCCCGGAGGACACTGCTAGTGCCTGTCACGAATCTAAACAAAATATTATTTAAGAAATAAAGAAATAAAACATTAACACATCGAAGTTAGATGAGATTAATAAATTCCGAAGCACTCATTTTGTGGGCCTCATCTCATCTGAAGAGATGTCATCGAGACGGAAAAAATAAAACTATTTGATTTTCCAGTGACTATTCAGCGTTGCGGCGTGCGACCCTTCTAATGCGGCGGTCACAACTCGTCGTAGGCTACGGGGCACGTGCAATCAACGTAGCCTGCGTTGCATGCACAATGCACGCACTGGTCCTGGGTCAATTTCTGCGATTCTTGCGTTTCTGTAGTAGGGGAGACCGGGGACAATTGTAACAGTTTTTTTTTCCAAATTTGACCTATCAACTTTATTAAAGCTAAATACTTGCTTAAAACTAAATAAAATGAAATATGCATATCTTAGCTTTACATATGAATAGGTTTGGGTAAAGTACAAGTTATTTTGAAGCCATTAACATTTCAAAACAAGAGGTCGATTGTTACAATTGCCCCGTGTCCAGGGGCAATTGTAACAGACGTACGGGACAATTTGTAACACATGAAATTGTATCATTTTGTTTTTCTTTATCAAAGCTATGCACTTGACAGATCCAAGATTTAAACATCATTAGCATCAAAAACTGATTAACATGATTATAAGGAAACATGACTCATTTATATTATATTTTCCACTTGTACTTATATGCATGATATGGGGCAAAAGTTATGATAATTTTGTTTTCTTCTTCTTTTTTAGGTTGTTGTGGCTTTACCCTTTAACTGTAGAAATATAGAACCTTCACCAATTCATATTTGTGTTCTTTATCCACTTTGTACCTACCCAATTTAAACTGATAATTGTGGTATAACACTTTATATTAGGCCTGCGCCTTTTGACTTTAACGAATTCTTTTCCAAATAAAGTGATACATTTCTGAGAAGAAGTAAAAATGACAGCTTTTTTTGTAAAATCAATCTTCAAAATTTACGCCATTTTTTTTTTCTGGCAAAATCAATATTTCTTTGCCCTGTTAACAAAACGTAATGGACATATATTTTCAGGTATCATATTGAAAATATATTTTAATCTTTTATGGGAGCTCCCGTCTCTCCCTCTCTCTCTCTTTCTTTCTTTCTTTCTTTCTGTCTTTCTTTTTTCTTCTTTCACTCCCTCTTTACCTTTTTACTTTCCTATCTGCCCTTCCCCCTTCTCTCTCCGCCTCTCCCTTTCCCTCCTTTCCTCTCTCTTCTTTCTCTCTTTTAATGTGTGTGTTTCTTAATAAAAAAAAAAAAAAAAAATCGGGGGGGGGGAGAATCCGTAATCTCTTTCTCATTTTATAAGACCCTATTGTAAATAAGTCTTTTCGGATTTCATGGGCTATCCTGTCAGTGTTTCTGTTATGTTTTATACAATGTACACTCGACGAATGAAATCGAATCAAATCAAATTAAATCGAATCAAAGTATATGTTCACAGCTATTTAATTCTCATGCATGTTTGAGCTCATAGATAAGGTTACCTCTTGTCCTTGTAAAAAAAGCCCTATAATTGACTATACATTCAAACTTATGAAGTTCTGAAGTTCTCTAGTAAAGTGATATAAATTATTAAAACAACAAGAACACAAACAAACAAAAAACTTGAGGCTCTGATTACAATAAAACAAATGATAAACAAACCAAAGGCATTTTTTCGGACAAAATAAAAATTTCTTTGTCTTTCTAACAAAACCTATTGGACAGATATGTTCAAAGTTATTTAATTCTCATGTCTGAGCTTATAGATAAGTTTACTTTTTGTTTTTGTGAAGCATTATAATTGACAATACATTCAAAGTTATGAAGTTCGGATGCTTGAGCTTATCGACGAGGCTACTCTTTGCTCTTTTTCTTTATTTCCAAGTCTACTCCTATATTTAAAATTTTGGCATTAAAAGAACCTAATGTTCACTCGCTTCATATTTTTTACTTTTTCTTTTCTAGTAAAGTGATATAAATTATTTAAAAACAAGAATAAAAAACTTGCGGCTCTGATTACAATGAAACAAATGATGAACAAACTAAAGACAATTTTTTCGGACAAAATCAACATTTCTTTGCCTTTTCAACAAAACGTATTGGACAGATATGTTCAAAGTAATTTAATTCTCATGTCTGAGCTTATAAATAAGGCTATTGTTTCCTTGTATACCGAGCGAGTAAAAAAAAAAACTTTACACCTAGAAAAATGTCAATAAAAAGAAAACCAATTTATAAACCCTAAATTATTCTACATATTCTGAAAGAGTAACTCCTACCGCATCTTCTGGTACCATTTTTGTGTGGTATGTCTTTACGCTTGGATGAAGACGACGCATTGTTTGCGAACATGCAAATTTCGAATTGTGCCAGGGTAGGGATGAAATTGAAAAAACAAAAGCTGACAAAAAAATAACTCCATCATAAATAAAATAGCATAACTTTTTAACGAAAATGTCTTCTGCTTAATAACTTGGCAGGGGTATTGTTACACACATTGACTACATTTTATATGAAAATTAGATTGACTCGTAAAGTAATGCACGAATGAGTACACATCAAAGAGTAAATTGCCACTGGCAGACCTAAAAAGGCCTCCGAATACTTTTGAAAAGAAATTAATTTGTATTTAACGTGTGCTCGCTCATGCCTGACTCTACAATTTTAACTCGGTCTCCCCTAAGGGTATTGGAAAAACTTCCTGCGCCATTAGTTAGACAATTACACTAATTGTGAAATAAATAAAGAAATACACTAAGCTACTTTGAGGTGACGTGGTTTTATTACCCGAGCGATGGGGCTAAGAGAGCGACCACAGATGGCGCACTTTCACATTCAACATAACCCAATGAATATATTGGCGTGACTACTTTTTCCTCTTTCCTTAAATTTTTGGTATATAAACAAATGCTATCTGAACTCATTATAAACTGTAGCCTATACATACAGTAATAAGCAGATCACATTATCAATATTCTACACCTGGTGAACTATTACGGCAATTGCAAAAATCATTTGCTGACAAACGTCCACAAACTTAATAAAACAAACTAACCAACTAAACTGAACGTTGTAACTATAAATTCAACTAACACTTGCAAACATACACTGTCCGTCATAAAGGTGGAATATTTTTTCTGCCGCTGTAGCGACATGATTTTGCTCTGACTTTAATTTCTTGAATATGTTTGTCCCTGCTTTTACTTTTCGGGACCATGGCGATATCTTGGACATTCTCCCAACCCTTCACTTGGACCTTTTTCCAAAAAATTTTTGTCAACCCCCATGATGCCCATTTTTGTCATTTTTTCTCATTTTGGGGCCCCTTTTTGTTTTCCCGGCCGATCAAGCCCCCCTCAGTCCTACCCCCAGGAAACGCGACTGAGGTGTACTGTTTTATATTGTTCTTTAAGTTAAATCTATATTCCGGGGGACAGGCTTAGGTCTCTTGTCTAGGGGAGGGGTTGAAGTAAAAAACGTTTCTTTATGCTGAAAACAAAAGAAATGAAAAACAACCTTTAACCCTTAAATATCACCATTTTCCCCTTAAATTTTGTTTAGCCTCGATGACAAGGCTGTAAATAGTCATTATTGATAATATTTTATTTTGATTTATGTTTGGTTGAGATTTTACAATACAATTTAGGGAAGATATAAATTTCCATGGTGTAAAAATGAATAAAATCAATGTTGAACCCCAATCAAAAAAGTTTTTGACCCCTCCCCTAGACTAAAGAGTCGAGCCTGTAACCATACATCTAGATTTAATTTAAAGAACAATAGAGCCTGGTCAGTTTGTCACGGACAGACATTTTGCAAATTTTCAAAGTTTGACAGCCCGTGAAAAGTTAATTATGAGAAATATTGAAATATTTTGTGTTTGATAGTGAAGGGTACCACTGGATGTGCCAAATGATGGCAAAATTTTGTTGCCATGGATACATGCTAAGAATAGAATCCTTAAAAAAAGTTCAATGTCACGGACGGGCGGAAAAGAGTGTTCCGACGTCCTGACGTCTTTTGGCATTCTGATTAAAATAAGGTCCAGTGAAATCAAATGAGACATATTAGTACAATAGCAAGGTAATTTACTTCTCGCCAGTAATAAAATCATTTGAAAAATGCCCAGTTTTGATGACGCTAAAAACAATTTTGTCACGGAACGGGACATTTTCACGATGTCACGGGACGACATTTGGTTGTTTCACGGAGACGGACATATAGGGAAACTGTTGGCAGAAATCACCCTTCCGTCAGAGGAATAAAATTCCAACGGAATACAATGTTAACAACCAATCTAGCACGGAAGGTCCGAAAATCAAAACCGGATCCAGGGGTCTCGCCCCCCTGACCCCGACCCTCCCCCCCCCCCACCACCAAAAAAATATATAAAAAAATAAATACAATAAACAATGAAATGAAAAACTCTCCGCTACCCAATGGCTGTATTAAAATAAGGATGACACAATTTGGCGGACAAGCATTTTTTTCAACACCTACACCCCGCCCCCCGGAAGTAATTTTTCACTGATGTACCTGAAAATTTTTATTGTACGTTTTTGCTTGTCCTGTAATTGACTGTAATACATTCGATAAATAATCAGATCATGGAAGGTTGCAGCTCAAACGGGTATCAAGAGCATTCCTGCGTGGAACCCACCCTTTAACAAAAATGTCCCTGAAC
>CALNVZ010000218.1:37714165-37725046 GCA_940671915.1 Paracentrotus lividus | reverse complement strand
TTTTGCATGATACGCCAGTCAAAAATGTACACTAAAAATGTTCACATCACTGCGCTCTTGAGGAGGGGTGGGGGGCAGATTAAAAAAAAAAAGACCTTCGCCCGCCTAATATGTCATCCTCATTTAAAAAAAAATAATAATATTGGGTAGGGCTAAGCTATTTTTTTTAATTATATGTCTTTTTTTTTTGGGGGGGGGAGGGGGAGGTCCCTTACAAAATGTCGTGTGGTACCACGCAACGGTACCATAAAAAATACACAGGATTTCCTATGGTTTTTGGCAAAAATACCACACAAAATACCATACAGAAGTACGCATACAGCCAAAATACCATAGGATTTCCTATGGTTTTTGGCACAAATACCACAAAATACCATACAGAAGTACCATACAGCCAAAATACCATAGGATTTCCTATGTTTTTTGGCAAAAATACCACACAAAATACCATACAGAAGTACCATACAGCCAAAATACCATAGGATTTCCTATGGTTTTTTGGCACAAATACCACACAAAATACCATACAGAAGTACAATACAGCCAAAATACCATAGGATTTCCTATGGTTTTTGGCACAAATACCACACAAAATACCATACAGAAGTACCTATACAGCCAAAATACCATAGGATTTCCTATGGTTTTTTGGCACAAATACCACACAAAATACCATACAGCCAAAATACCATACACAGCCAAAATACCATAGGATTTCCTATGGTTTTTTGGCACAAATACCACACAAAATACCATACAGCCAAAATACCATAGGATTTTCTATGGTTTTTTTGGCACAAATACCACACAAAATACCAATACAGAAGTACCATACAGCCAAAATACCATAGGATTTCTATGGTTTTTTGGCACAAATACCACACAAATAACCATACAGCCAAATACCATAGGATTTTCCTATGGTTTTTTGGCACAATTACCACACAAAATACCATACAGAAGTACCCATACAGCAAAATACCATAGGATTTCCTATGGTATTCGGCAGCAAATACCACAGGATTTCCTATGGTATTTTAGCAGCAAGTACCCACAAAAAATACATACAGGAGTACCATACAGCAAAATACCTCATAGCATTATCATACTAGTACACATCAATACCGCACAGAGTATCCGGATTAATGAATATCGTTACGGACCGGAAACACACACAGCCGCCGTTAATTCAGGGATACGACAACGCCGTTACCACGGACTGCGCTAGACACCCATGGGATACCATACTCTGGTATATATACCACTATTTAGCAAATATATTTGTGGGTCACAGTTTAGTTATTTTCTATATCTCCTTGATAACAATGCAAATGTCAAAACTATCGCTCTTGATGTTACTTTTGTGTTTAGGAAATATATTTCCCTAAAAGAACAAATATTAATATGCAGGCATTACTAATTAATGAGGTAAGCTTCACAAAATACTGATTTGTGCATAAAAACATTATATGCAAATGAGCTAATTAACCATAGTACCATACGAAGTACCACAGGAATACCATACGACTACCAAACTTCAGCAGTAAACTGCCATATAATCCACTTTGGACTAATGCCCGTTGGTTTTATCCCTGTTGGATGTTTGTCTTCAATCGAGTTCGTCAAATTACCATTTGGTCTAATTAATTCCCATTTCGTCTAATCAATTCGACTTTGGTCAACACCACACTTAATCAATTCCTGTAAGAAACTATCCCTTAAAAAAAAAATCCTGTGACAATATATACACAACGGTAGGTATTGACGGCGTCCACGGGTGGACGGGGGGACGATCGAGTCCCCCCCCCCCCCCCCCCCCATCGATTTTTGTTTTCTGGGGATACGTCCATCCTCGATTTTTAAAGCTTAACAAAATATAATATGTACATAATTATAATAGACGAAGAGGCACAGTGTGCGTAAAATGAACCAGTTCAGGTCAATAAAAGCAAAATTTTCGGGCTCGCGCTTCGCTTTGCAAACAAAACAAACCGAAGAAAAAATTAACTAATAATCTTTCTTCAGGTCCTATATTTCATTATTCTTTTATTTGTTACTTTGGGGTGTCCAAAATCTAAAGTCTTTAAAAAAAATCGGGAAATCCTGGATTTGCGCCTGCATACATGTACATGTATATGTGTGTTATCATAGAGAATTTTGGTGTGCATGTGGGGGGGGGGTAATGTACAGGATTGTGATCTCATGCTACCTAATTTGAATGAAATTAAGGGTTTAATTCAAGATAATCACTGGAGTAATTGAAAATTATTAATTTCACCCAAAACTAGTGCAGCATATTGCATTTAAGTACTGATTTGTCTGTCCGTGACAAAAAATGTCACGGACGGACAAAATTTCAAATTCATATGAAATAAATGCATCACAATTGATAAAAGTATAATTCATACATAGCAAAGGTCTTATAATGGGGAGATAGCTTTGCATGATTTTAATTTCAAACAAGCAATAACAAAGGCAAAAAATACTTTCTTCTGTTTTTTTGTCACGGACGGACATTTTTTGGGTTAAAATGTTTAAATTTATCGCACAGGATTATTTCCCCAGTTTATAATTTCTATTGTTTTCTTGTTTTGTTTAGAAATACTTTCAAGCTCTCTGTATCAGTAAAGAAAAAATTAAAAAGTTGTGTAAATATTGAACTGAGACTTATTTTACTTTTACAGAAAAATGTCCGTCCGTTACATTATTTTTAGGCACCCCCGTAGAAAAATAATATATTTCTAGGGCTTCTCATCATTGCATGTCTCTGAAAATCATTTTTTAACAACTTGAGATGTTAGTCTAAATCCTGAAAATACTTTTATCCCCTAAATCTTAATATGAAATTTTCACCCCAGTGCTCACTCTTAACTGACCAGGCTCAATAACATATCTCCATCTCAGACGTGTTTCCTTGGGGTAGGACTGAGGGGGCCTTGGTGGGTCACGTGAACAAAAAAGGGCCCCAAAAATAAGAAAAAATGACGAAAATGGCCATCATCTGGAAAAGAAAAACCCCCTGGAAGGGTTGAGGGAACGTCCAAGATATATACCCAGGATCCCAGAAAGTGAAAGCGGTGACAAAACATTCAAGAAATTAATAACGGAGCAACAAAATGTCGCTTGAGCCAGAAAAAAATATTCCACCTTTATGACGAACAGTGTATGAAATGAACATATACAGAATGTTATCAAATTGTAATTTCACCCAATATCATTAAAACTATCATAATCACCCCTCTAATACTCCTTGTCAAACCCGTAACAGTGAAATATTTTTTTTTTAAAGGACACAGTGGACACAGTACGGTTGCAAAAATTAAATCACAATTGTTTGATCCATAACAAATAAAAAGATAGGACATATATCACACCCACTAGAATACTTAAACTTAATAGATGACTTACATTACAATGTGTGGTACAAATTTTAGTGAAAATCTAGCAAAACCATGACAGCTTACAATATGATTAAACTGCAAACCAACATTATTTGTACACAAAATATATGAATAACATCAAATTGTGTACCTGTTTAACTTTGAATTACTAGTAATCAGATTAAACACAAAATAAGAGAACAATTCTTTACCAACATAGGGTACTTCAAAAGGAAAACTGTGTAATATCTTTAAAATCCCACATCAATAGCTTACCATTTAGACATAATACCATATAACTAACCACACAGACATTATTCCAAACCCTAAAATGCCTACAAAAACAACCTGAAAGCAATTGTTCACTTTGTCCTGTCATTATAGAAAATTAAGAAAACATATTTAACTGATAAAAAAACATTTCAAGAGCAACCTGTATAAAGACAGGCACTTATAATAGCTTGTTCAACATACAAACAAAAAGTCAAAATGATTACATTATCAAAATATGACTACAGTAATTCACATAATCAAATCACATGAAGAAATATAAAAATCAGATTATTGTTACTGAGTCTCTCAGATAAAGGAGACTAGACTGTAAAACAAAGAATCATGCATACAGTAATAATATCCAAAAGTCTCTGTTTCATAAGGTATGATTGGAGCTGTTAATTAGCACACAGAACAGCATGCTACTGGGGGCATTATGGGTCCATGGGATAAGGGAGCCAGCATGCAGGGAGCTACCAGACAAGGGGTGTTCCTACCATAGGGGGAAGGGACTGTGTCCATCAAGAGTCTTAATGGGGGAAATGGGTTCAATGGCAGAACATCAAGTCCAAACAAAGCTTCAAGGGAGCGTAGCCAGGTAGTTTTCCGAAGGGGCACATTGGATGGTACGACGCCGTTGTCGGGCATGCTCGATTGGTAAGCCGTCGTCGATGATGTCGCAGAACCAGTCCGAAGGTGATGACGCTCTAGACGTACGGAGTGGTAGGGTCTTCGACCATGGACATCAGCACCTGGGTCGATGGAAGCTGAAGAGGATCTCCCATCAGGTAGGTCAGATATCGCTCCACGTCTGTAAAGCTGAGCGGACAGATCAGCAGAAGTAAGCCCTGAGGTAGTATGGGGCTTGTCTGGTGGACGACCAAGAGCGTTGCTGTCATCCGAGGTAGAAGTGGGATCTTGACGGTCACCAACAGGAACAGTGACCACAGAAGAGCATTCGACGTGCGGGGCACAGACGAGCGAGGTCAACAGGTCAAGATGTGGCCTCATCTTCGTGCAAGGAGTTGGTTGCGACTGTGGACTAGCTTGCGCAGTTATGGAATTACTACCGCCACCTACGTTTAGCGTGCATGGAGGCAGAACGATTCCTCCAGTGTCAATGCTATTGGTATTACTAGCAATGTCGAGCTGCGGACCGATCAAAAACGCAACGGGAACGTCAGTATCGCTACTGGCAATATGACAAGACGGATCTTGAGTTAACCCACTAGCTGCATAGTCAACTACAACACTGCTATCTAGACAGCGATCTAGTGTTATCGGAATATCGAACGTAGAGGTTACGCAAGACAGAGACCCGATAGGTAAAGTCACATCACGTGAAGACACGATAGGCAAAGTCACATCAGGTGAAGACACGATAGGCAAAGTTAAATCAGGTGAAGACACATGAGGCAAACGATAACAATTAAAGTTCTGAACAAAGCTCGATACAATACACTCTTCAGAAGAGTGGCCAAGAATGTCAGACTCAACTACCCGTGAGAACTCCTGGGAAAGGTCAATACCGGGGGTGGAACACACAGCACAATAGGAGTGGACTGTAAGGTACTATCTAGATCATCAGACTCACCTGGAGGAACACTAGTAGCACTATCCAGTGAGCACACTGCAGAAATTAACAACCGCAAAGCGCTTTCATCACGCGCATGCACATCAGTACGATATTCATGCAAGGGGGGTTGACTAACCTTAATCTCATGCATATTGAACCCCTCATTGAACAACACAAGGTCTTTCTTTCGTTCTCTTTCGTCTCCTTTCTCTATGCCTCGATGATTACTGTCTCCAAGAGACTCCATTCTAACCTCACTGGAACCTGTACTATTTCCATCATCTCTCTGCTCCACATTCCATTGTGACGTACACGTGTCATCCATGTTACATTCATTCTTACGTAACGCTTCATTGTACGTCACCTGATCTTTGTTTGTTTCTCTCATATCTTTCTATATCATCACTACGACTCTCTGTTCGAGCAATCTCGCATTCATCATCACCGTGGTTAACATTCCATTGTGTTACCTGTGTGTCCTCTGTGTTACACTTCAATTCAGAAATAGCATCCACACCAACACCATCTCTGCTATTCACTACATCGGTGTTATTGTTATTATTCACATCACTACTACCATCTTCACTTTCACCTTTCTGTGATGAGCAGTCATCTAGGTCTAATGATGCGAGTGTATAACCTAGTGTATTAGTGTCCATGCTCAACTCAGCATTACCATTCTTCACATCCTCCTCATCTATTTTCATTTTGAGACTAGTGTTAGTGGTATCCACACGCACTTCCTCTTCACACTGAATGATTGATTCAAACAATGGAGTCCGCGATTGACGGGACGATGGGCCATAATAACAGGTAACGTCATTCCCAAACATGATCTGTTTCTTGGAGGGACGAACCGACACGTCATTCTCAACCATGAAGGGGGCTCCACCAACGACATCAACACAAGTACCTTCGAGGTAGTCATCCTGAACAACTACACCCTCGAACCACAGTTCACGTCCCTCAAATAGCAACGTGAAATCAGTCAATCCAACAACACAAGTCTGGTCAACAAGACTAATTAATGGAACACCATTAGCACACAAATAATCATCGAACCCAAAATCATCAACAAATACATCAAAACCAAAATGATCAGCAACAGATTCTGTGATTAGATTGATTTGAGAGCCACTTCGTAATTCTACAGAAATTACATGATTCTCAACGGTAGTGGCATAGAAACATGGCTTAGATTTAGAATTACATGTAGGTCTATGTACAGATGATTTAGAATTACAAGTATGTACAGAATGAGATGATTTAGAATTACAACGATGTACAGATGATTCATGAAATATTATTTGCGATGGCCTGCTAGTCGGATGCCAGGCCCTATTTCTAGGCGTAGCAAGCACCGCGACTGCTGCGTCGGCCAATGCAGCCCTAGCCCTTTGCTGACACATTTCTGTGCGGGTGGGACTAAACAACGTATTACAATTAAGGAACCTCTCGTCTACCACCGATAGAACACGGCGAGCCTAGCCCCAATTTATAGGGTTAAATTACTTTGGTAGCGTGTTAACTCGATGGGTGAGATCAGACCAAGCTGTCACCACGCCATTAGTTAGACAATTACACTAATTGTGAAATAAATGAAGAAATACACTAAGCTACTTTGAGGTGACGTTGTTTTATTACCCGAGCGATGGGGCTAAGAGAGCGACCACAGATGGCGCACTCTCACATTCAACATAACCCAATGAATATATTGGCGCTGCACGTCGTACAGGCAACGTGCCTGCATGGTACATACGCTGCACGAATTTTCTACGAAATCCATTGTAGGGAGTTGCACGTCGAAGGTACGGCGAGTTGTGACCGCCGCATAATGAGACGGTCACAACTCGTCGTAGGCTACGGGGCACGTGCCATCAACGTAGCCTGCGTTGCATGTACAATGTACGTTTGGTCTTATCACGTATGGTCTAATTCAGTTTCATCTAGGGTACATGCAGGTAATATGGGCTAGCAGGTAATATTGCCCACCTGAAGCAAATCATGTCGTGACCGTCGACCGGTGACCGGTGACAGCATCTGATGCCGAAATTTCTCTGAGAAAATTGCTGAAACCAACAAGGTAAGTTAAACGTACGGCAATTTTTTTTTACCCTAATGTAAAATTTGATACGAAAGAGATGTCATCATCAACTCTAATTTGCCCCGGTTGCTAACCCACAATGCAACACCCTTAGCAGTGTTTTGGCCCACTTGAATGATAACACACTTATTCACTGCCCAATACATTTATTCCGTGATAATTATATTACCAAGTAGCATATCACCTCCTTTTTCCTCAAAATAATTCAGTTTTCAGATACAAGTAACATCGAGTGAGTCAGAAAAAAACTTAACACTTAGAAAAATGTCAATAAAAAGAATACCAATCTATAAACCCCAAATTATTCCAAGGGAGTAACTTCTTACGCTTTTTTTTTGTTACCATTTCATGTGGTATGTCTGTACGCTTGGATGAACACGAATTGTTTGCAAACATGAAAAAAGTGGGGTTAAAAAAAAGCAACTCTATCCTGATTAAAGTTTTGCACCAATTAACTTAGCAGGGATGTTGTTACACCTGTCGATTACATTTTGTGTGAAAATGAGATAGACCTGCATGGGTGAGCACACGTCAAA
Source organism: Paracentrotus lividus (assembly GCA_940671915.1). Classification (NCBI taxonomy): domain Eukaryota; kingdom Metazoa; phylum Echinodermata; class Echinoidea; order Camarodonta; family Echinidae; genus Paracentrotus; species Paracentrotus lividus. Next base: position 37,717,177 of record CALNVZ010000218.1, on the reverse strand, counting down.
GGCAAAAAAGTAACAGGAAGCCTTTTCAGGTCCTAAAGTGATCATTTACTCTTTGGTGATTGTGTCCTCACTCCTGGTTTGTCTGATGATGAACCAATGTCATTTTCACACAGAATCTAGTCGATAAGTGTAACAACATCCTTGCCAAGTTATTTGACTCAAAACATTTTAGTCAAAAAGTTATGCTATTTCAATCAGGATGGAGTTGCTTTTTTTTTTAAAGCTTCTATTGTTTTGATGTTATCCCCACTTTCGTACAATTCCCAATTTACATGTTACACGACGCGTCGTGTTCACCCAAGCGTAATGTACCAGGAGATACGAGAAAAGTTATTCTTTCAAAATAATACATTAGGGTTAATAAATTCGTTTTAATTTTTATGACAATTTTCTAGGTATTTATTTATATTTTTAATCATTCGGTATAGGCTAATTTTTTAACATACAGAGTGAGTCAATAAAAATGTCCTATCATTTTGAAGGTGTCTTGTGAAAAGTATGACCTTTCGATCATAGGTTTCATGATATGTCTCGGTAAAGTCATCCGGTAAAGTATATGTTGGAACCATTTTCATTCGGATCTGCGCACGCGTAACTGAATAACAGACAGTCTTCAGAAGACGGTAAGATCTCACTTGCGCCAAGTGGCTGGTTGAAGGTTAAAAGCAAATGTTGATAGAATATGTGTAAACACTTACCTACACACACTCTCACCACACAGACACACACCCATCCTCCCTCACACACAGGGACATCATTACACACGCACCCACACACACTTAAACAGTTCTATTTGACGTTCTGTTCACCAAGAACATCACTGAATGTTTAGGACGTAGTAATTCCTTAACAATTGTTTGTGAGTGTAAGTGAGGGTATGGGTATGTGTGTGGGTGTGTTTGTTGAGGGTATGGATGTGTATGTTTGCTGGTATGGGTGAGATAGAGCATGTGCGTATGTATGTGTGTGTAGGGTGTATGTGGGAGTGTGTTGTGAGGGTGTGGGTGTGTATATGCTTTGTGTATGTGTAAATCAGGGTACATGTGGGTGTGTTTCTTTGTGCGTGCACATAAGTAATAAATTTGGGTGTATGTGGGTGTGTTTGTTGAGGTATGGGTGTGTATGTTTGCTGGTATGGGTGAGATAGAGCATGTGCGCGTGTATGTGTCTGTAGGGTGTATGTGGGAGTGTGTTGTGAGGGTGTGGGTGTGTATGTGCTTTGTGTATGTGTAAATCAGGGTACATGTGGGTGTGTTTCTTTGTGCGTGCACATAAGTAATAAATTCGCAATTTGTCTGTTATTCAGTCATGCACTCAAAGATCCAAATGAAATTGGTACCAACATATGCCAGGAGGATGACTCTACCAAGACATAATAAAACCCATGATTTGATATTCATGCTGTTCACAAGACAGCTCAATGATGGGACTTTTATATTGACTCACTCTGTTATAGTCAATGACAATGTCAATCAGTCGCTCTAACTTTACCCTCTGTAATTTTATCTTTTTTTCTCTCTCTCTCTTCGATATCTGTATATTCGATTGATCAGGCCCATCATTCTCCTCTTCTCCCTCTCTCTCTATCTATTCCTGTATCTCCCACCATGCATATTCTCTCTCTCTCTCTCTCTCTCTCTTCTCTCTCTCTCATTAATAATAGGGTACATGGGTAATATGGGACAGGCAGGGTAATATGGGACACCTGAAGCACATCTGTCGTGACCGTATCGACCGGTGACCGATGACCGGTTTCAGCACCATAATGTTGTTCATTTATGAACTGTATACGTAAATATATATCGTCGTGAGAGCATCTAATGCCGAATTTCTCTGAGAAAATTGCTGAAACAAAAAGGTAGGTAAAACTTACGGCATTTTTTTACCCTGATGTAAAATTTTGATATTTCACATAATGTGATGGTTGAAAGAGTAGTTTGGGGGTAACCTCAATTGTTTTGTAATTTAAAAGCTTATACTTCTTTTGATCATACTAAAGCGTGTACAGGTCCATTTTTTTAATGAAGGGGTGCAATGTGGCATGAATGCTTGCCTGACACAGCAACATTATGCAGGTAATATGGGACATCCAAAATTGCGGAAATGATTCTGGTAGCTTAGTATATTGGTGATGCAGGCATCAATCTCTTTGCTGACGATTTTTTAGGTATATCACAGTATAATTTAATATAAAATAAAACTTATTGTAGGCCTATATTGATTGTATAATGAAATAATATTAAATAATATTAAAAAAGAAATAATATTACAAAATACATAAAAATGAATAATATAGTCAAAGGTTTTACTGAAGGGTCTTATAATTTCAATGTATATCTTAAAGTTTAATGATTTCTTCAACATTTTAAGCAATTCCAAGACATGGTAGAGTAATTAGTATTTTAAAACGTTACATAAATACATGTCCCTAATTACCTGCACATTGCAGGTAATATGGGCGCACTTTGGTAATAGACGTCAAACATTTGATATTGCAGACAGGGGGGGTTGGTGATAATTGTTTTTCTTTCACAATAAATTTAGAGCAGTAGTTATTGATTCATATAAACAAGATTAGACTGTGTGTCATTTCGTAATTTTATGCAAATTAGGCAAATGAGCTTAGGGGGTCCATATTACCTGCATGTACCCTACTCTGTTTTATGAAGCGCAAAATGAGAAATTACTCCCCTAAGTGCTGTACAAACAAAATAAATTTATATTATAAAACAAATAGGAGTTATAGATAAACTAATTAATTTGAAATAAATGACTTACATGACAACAAATCAATAGTTATTTCCAATCAGAATTCTTGTCGAATAGACTTCTTGCATGAAAGGTCACCATATGCCTACTTCATCCACCCATTTTTTTTTATTAAAAAAAAAATATATCATAGCTAATATCAATAATTGGTCACAAAAATACGTTGTACGACGGATTTCGTAGGAAAATTCTGAGTCATTTCCTGTTTTTATCATGCTTATAGGGTTCTAGGACAATTACCCC
>CALNVZ010000218.1:37690082-37713040 GCA_940671915.1 Paracentrotus lividus | reverse complement strand
TACGTCAATACGGTCCACTTGCGTCCACTTACGAATAACCTTGCGAGTCTACTCGGTTCTTGTTTTTTTTTTTGACTTCCGGAAACTTCCGGACACTTTTAAACACTTGCGTTTCAGATAACTGGAATTGTAATGAAAATTATAATCTCTCTGGTCAATGAGTTGGTTTTTTTAAACCTTCGGTAATAAGTCACCTTCCTATTTCTGCTACTTATGGCTTCAAAGTCTTACCCCAAAAGCAATGTGGGAGGTACAAAGACAAAGACTGAAGAGGGCTACAAGGCAACAGACGTTGATCCAGGGGGCAAGCACCCTACCCATTCCCCCCCCCAAAAAAAAAAAAAGAGATAGAGAGAGAGAGAGAGAGAAGAGAGAGGGGGGGGGAGGAGAGGTAGAATAACAGGGGAAAAAAGGAAGAATGTAAAATAATTTGGGTTCAAACAACTTGTTATATCGCTTCTATATACAGGCCATTTAGAATATTAGGTCCTAATAAACAGACAAAAACGAATGATTTTTTTTTTTAAATAAAGGAACCAATCGAAGAATAAAACATCCCAGAAGAGAGACATGCAGCGAAATTCCTAATTTACGCAATTAATTATTAGATTATATCATAGTTTTCAAAAAAGTCTATCTTTTCAAAGTTTAATTTGCACTTTTATAGAAGAGGAAAAGAAAATTTCAATTTATGACCCTCCTTTTCTTTTTCTTTTTTTTTTTTTGCTCTCACATTTTTTTCTCACGTATATTGAAGTTATATACAATTCAAAAGCAAAAAGGGAGTTTTATATAAAATGATTATAATGTTAAATGTTTCCTTTGGGGGGGGGGCGAGTGCATAACTTGCTTTGCTTTAAGATCACTCTCGCATTCTATCATTTAGACAAATATAAATTGTAGCCCAAACAGATCAGACTGCCCTGCTTTCCGAATTATAGGTTTTCCCGGTCAAGTTTAAACTATCTCCGATCAATTTACATTTCTTCGAGCGCTTTCGTCCGGAATGAGATCGCGATTACAAATATGCAATGAAATTCGTTTATGTGTGCCAAAATCAAACACCGTTCAATCTAATTGCAAATTGCGCGCGACGAATTTGCTGTTGTGAGCAGTCGCATTCGTCAATGTTCGCTCAATTCGTCCATTCGTAAATACCCGTTCTCTGGTGAATTCAAATTCGTTTTGGGGCATCCACTTTAGAAGTAGCTGTATACAAATTAGGAATGTTAGGTTCGGGTAGGAAAATAAAATTTGGGAGGGGCCGTGAAGTGTTTTTTGTCAGAAATGAGGCTGATCATGGGGGAAGGGGAGCCTGAGCTTGGAAAACACACATGCACACAAAACGAAACAAAACAAAACAAAAACATAAGCTGATTATAATGTTTGCGTTTTCATCAGAATGAACTCAAAACTATATGTCTGCTCGAAAACGAAACGTTACAAAGAAAAAAAATACAATAACTAAGTGTATAAAACAGAGTAGGGGCTGCAGCCCCCATCCTCATCCTATTCATTAGAAATTGCATATCATGAGGGGTTGGGGTGTTAAAATTTCTCGGCTTCGCCATCACAAGGTCATCATGTAAGGCCATGGGGGGGGTTAGATTGGTCAGTCGGGTCGGCAATCTTTTTCCTACCATTTTCCTCTTTTTTTTCCCTTTTTTTTTTTGTTGCTTGCGGGATGGGGGGGGGGGGCTTTCCCGTGGGCCCCTGGATCCTGGATTGGTCAATAGACCAAGTGACAATTAGATCAAGTATGTATTATATAAAATTCAGATTAGACCAATAGCTCGTAGACAGGCGCGGCCCCAATCATCCAGGAAAAAATACAAGATCGACAATATTGACCAATATACGCGTACCCCTGTGACCGTTATATGATGACGTTCTGGATGACCAAAATGCCGCAAAAGAAATTAACAAATTGTCCCTTTCGTTACTAAAAGTGCCCTTTTCTTGGCTACGGCCACGGGCAACTTTTTTGTAAAAAAAAAAGGCACTCTTGTTACTAAAAGAACCTTTTTCTCCACAGTTTCTTTTTTTAAACCCAAATTTTCCGCTCAGGTCACTATGTGATCTCGCATAAAAAAAAACTCCAAATGTAACATTTTTCTTTTAAAAGGGGCACTTTTAATCTCTCAAAAATCAATATATTGAACAGCATAATTATATTGAAACACTACTTTTTAACCGAGCCCCTCCCTATCCCATAAATTTGCTCATTATGCCACGAGGTAAAGTGCCCCCTTTTCAGAAAAAAAAGTGCCCTCCGCCCACTTTCAATTCGTTCCGCAGCCTCTGAATACAAATTTATTGCTTATAAATTTATTTTGTATTTCCATGGGCGCCACCCCTTGCTTCGTGTGTTCACACGGATAGGCCTAAAACGTTTTAAATTGGATGCCTAAAACGAATTTGACTGCTGGAAGCTCACCTCCATTCCTTTTACAGCTGGGAATTTAAATTGATCGCACGAATTTGATTTCAGCACATTGACGAAGTTCACTGACATAAACACTTTTGATCGCACATAAACGAAAACGATGATCATTAACGATATGAAAGAAATAAACGAAATCGATTGCTCTAAACGTTAACTTAAATTTACCGATAGCCCCGATCCGGGAAGGTATCGTTTAATTGGCTTGAACATTAACGAATTCGATTGAAAAGAGTTTAAAATCGACCGGGGAAAACCTATATTAAATGGTAAATAGAGTATTCGCCTTTGCGCTCACGGTGATTTAGAAACATAATTTAAACAAATTGAATCAATACCTTCTTGGACGCGGTGCAATCGCGCTCTCAAGAGGTCATAAACCATGGTTTATGCTAGGGGATTAATCTAACCTAAAACAATTTTCTTAAAAAAATTATTCATATATTCTTGTCATGATAAAAGGGGGAAATTATAAGTTAGAATGTATTGCAGACGATTTCAATCAAATGTGGTTTCGAACGTATCCTGTTTTAACATTATTTTTTATTGAGTGGAAGCTCGTTGAATTATTATTATTATTTTTTTTTTAACTTGCCCCCTACCCCCCCCCTCCGCCTAGGAAATTTAGGACCTGCCATTTATATAACCCCCTATCCATGTGCAAACACAAGAACGGTGTTCGGGAGCTCCAAAACGTGAAAGGACGTAATTATCCGCAACGTTAAGTGTTTGTCCGTAGCCTCTAAGTGTATTGTTTTCGCACTATTCGTATCATCCGCATTTTGTTCCGTATATCTTATAATTATTGAGGCGTGACGGGAAGGCATCCGTGGGGATTCGCAGAAAAAAAATGACAATTTTCAATTTTTGGACGTAACGCTGGACGTAACTCAACGTAAGTTCTGTGTGACTGTAGCATTACGTTTAGTTACGTATTTGTTATTTTATCCTTATTTCATATTCTATTCTATCATTTCTTATATATTTCTTTGTTTTATTGGATGAACAAACTTATCACTGTTTCCACTGCTGACTATGAAGGAAAGGCATCCGTCAGGATCCGCAGAAAAGAAAATAATTTTTGGACGCAAACGGACGTAACTCAACGTAAGTGTCTGTGTGCACCACTGCAGCATTATACACTGTTCGTCTGTCTACGATCTATTTGGTCTAATCTGAATTTTATATAATACATACTTGATCTAATTGTCACTTGGTCTATTGACCAATCCAGGATCCAGGGGCCCAGCGGGAAAGCCCCCCCCCCCCATCCCCAGCAACAACAAAAAAAAAAGGGAAAAAAAGAGGAAAATGGTAGGAAAAAAGATTGCCGACCCGACTGACCAATCTAACCCCCTCCCCCATGGCCGTTACATGATGACCTTGTTGATGGCCGAAGGCCGAGAAATTTTAACACCCCCAACCCCCTCATGATATGCAAGTTTCTAATGAATAGAGTGAGGATGGGGGCTGCAGCCCCTACTCTGTTTTATACACATTAGTTATTGTATTTTTTTTCTTTTGTAAACGTTTCGTTTTCGAGCAGACATATAGTTTTTGAGTTCATTCTGATGAAAACGCAAACATTATAATCAGCTTATGTTTTTTGTTTTTGTTTTGTTTCGTTTTGTGTGCATGTGTGTTTTCCAAGCTCAGGCTCCCCCTTCCCCCATGATCAGCCTCTTTTCTGACAAAAACACTTCACGGCCCCCTCCCAAATTTTATTTTCCTACCCGAACCTAACATTCCTAATTTGTATACAGCTACTTCTAAAGTGGATGCCCCAAAACGAATTTGAATTCACCAGAGAACGGGTATTTTACGAATGGACGAATTTGAGCGAACATTGACGAATGCGACTGCTCACAACAGCAAATTCGTCGGCGCAATTTGCAATTAGATTGAACGGTGTTTGATTTTGGCTACACATAAACGAATTTCATTGCATATTTGTAATCGCGATCTCATTCCGGACGAAAGCGCTCGAAAGAAATGTTAAATTGATCGGAGATAGTTTAAACTTGACCGGGAAAACCTATAATTCGGAAAGCAGGGCAGTCTGATCTGTTTGGGCTACAATTTAATTTTGTCTAAATGATAGAATGCGAGAGTGATCTTAAAGCAAAGCAAGTTATGCACTCGCCCCCCCCCCCAAAAGGAAACATTTTAACATTATAATCATTTTAATATAAACTCCCTTTTTGCTTTTGAATTGTATAATAACTTCAATATACGTGAGAAAAAAATGTGAGAGCAAAAAAAAAAAAAGAAAAAGAAAAGGAGGGTCATAAATTGAAATTTTCTTTTCCTCTTCTATAAAAGTGCAAATTAAACTTTTGAAAAAGATAGACTTTTTTGAAAACTATGATATAATCTAATAATTAATTGCGTAAATTAGGAATTTCGCTGCATGTTCTCTCTTCTGGGATGTTTTATCTTTCGATTGGTTCCTTTATTTAAAAAAAAAAAATCATTCGTTTTTGTCTGTTTATTAGGACCTAATATTCTTAAATGGCCTGTATATAGAAGCGATATAACAAGTTGTTTGAAACCAAATTATTTTACATTCTTCCTTTTTCCCCTGTTATTCTACCTTCTCCCTCCCCCCCCCCCTCTCTCTCTCTCTCTCTCTCTATCTCTTTTTTTTTTTTTTTTGGGGGGGGGGGGGAATGGGGTAGGGTGCTTGCCCCCTGGATCAACGTCTGTTGCCTTGTAGCCCTCTTCAGTCTTTGTCTTTGTACCTCCACATTGCTTTTGGGGTAAGACTTTGAAGCCATAAGTAGCAGAAATAGGAAAGGTGATCTATTACCGAAGGTTTAAAAAAAACCACACTCATTGACCAGAGAGATATATAATTTTCATTACAATTCCCAGTTATCTGAAAACGCAAGTGTTTAAAAGTGTCCGGAAGTTTCCGGAAGTCGAAAAAAAAACAAAGACCGAGTAGACTCGCAAGGTTATTCGTAAGTGGACGCAAGTGACCGTATCTGAACGTAACTATTCGTATCATCCCCATTTTGTTCCGTATATCTTATAATTATTGAGGCGTGACGGGAAGGCATCCGTGGGGATTCGCAGAAAAAAAAATGACAATTTTCAATTTTTGGACGTAACGCTGGACGTAACTCAACGTAAGTTCTGTGTGACTGTAGCATTACGTTTAGTTACGTATTTGTTATTTTATCCTTATTTCATATTCATTCTATCATTCTTATATATATTCTTTGTTTTATGGATGAACAAACTTATCACTGTTTCCACTGCTGACTATGAAGGAAAGGCATCCGTCAGGATCCGCAGAAAAGAAAATAATTTTGGACGCAAACGGACGTAACTCACGTAAGTGTCTGTGTGCACCACTGCAGCATTATACACTGTTCGTCATAAGGTGGATATTTTTTTCTGGCTCAAGCGACATTATGTTGCTCCGTTATTAATTTCTTGAATGTGTTTGTCACCGCTTTCACTTCTGTGGATCCTGGTATATCTTGGACGTTCGCTTAACCCTTCCCGGGGACTTTTCTTCAAAAAAATTGTCACCCCAGAAGATGGCCATTTTGTCATTTTTCTTATTTTGGGGCCCTTTTTTGTTCACGCAACCCACCAAAGGCCCCCTCAGTCCTACCCAAGGAAACACGTCTGAGGTGGAGATATTGTTATTGTTCTTTATATTAAATCTAGATTTATGGTTACAGACTCGACTCTTTTGTCTAGGGAGGGGTCAAAATTTATTTTGATTGGGGTTCAACATTCATTTTATTCAATTTTACGCCCTGGAAATTTTTATCTTCCCTAAATTGTTTTGTAAAATCTCAACCAAACATAAATCAAAATAAGATATTATCAATAATGACTATTTACAGCTTTGTCATCACGGCTAAACAAAATTTAAGGGGAAAATGATGATATTTAAGGGTTAAAGGTGGTATTTCATTTCTTTTGTTTTCAGCATAAAGATGGAATAAAATATTCCGAATTTTCACCAATCTCGTTTTTTACTGCAACCCCTCCCCTAGACAAGTTACCTTTGCCTGTCCCCAGAAATATAGATTTAACTTAAAGACCAATATAAAACAGTACACCTCAGTCGCGTTTCCGGGGGGTAGGACTTAGGGGGGCTTGATCGGCCGGGAAAACAAAAAGGGGCCCCAAAATGAGAAAAAATGACAAAAATGGGCATCACAGGGGTTGACAAAACTTTTTGGGAAAAAGGTCCACGTGAAGGGTTGGGAGAATGTCCAAGATATAGCCAGGGTCCCAAAAAGTAAAATCAGGGACAAACATATTCAAGAAATTAAAGTCAGAGCAAAATCATGTCTCTATAGCGGCAAAAATATATTCCACCTTTATGACGGACAGTGTACTTGGATGTTCGTTTGTCCGAAAATGAAATAACGTTCGCCTGTCCGAAAATATAATCGGGTTTGATATTCCAAAGGTTAGTTTGTCCGAAGGTTCATTCTTCCGAAATTGGAATAAGGTTCATTCGTCCGAAAATGAAATAGGGTTAATTTGTCCGAAAGTGCAATAAAAAAAAAATGCTCCAAATTTTATTGTCCGAAACAAACTCCTGAAAGGTGAAACGGAAATTTATTTTGCCCAATTAATCGTGGGCCCGGCAGCCACTGAGCAGCGCCAGATCGACCGTTGCTCTATCCCTTTCTTGTTGAACGCCAAACAGAGAAGCAGCAACTCCCATTTTTTAACGTCTTTTGGTATGACAATTTCGGACGAATGAACCCTATCTAATTTTCGGACGAATGAACCTTTGGACAGATGAACGAACCCTATTTCATTTTCGGGCGAATGAACCCGTTATCATTTTTCGGACAAACGAATCTTCGGAACATCGAACCTTCGGAGTACCTTCGGAACAACGAGCTGCACCCCCACACTGTTAGAAATGTTTTCCTTAAAAAAATGAAAAGTTCTTGCAGCAGGACTTCAAGAACACATGGGGATTATTCACGAACAGCTGAAATCAATCCTAACCGGGATAAAATCAATTTTTATAATCAATAGACATGTCATAGCTCCATAGGTCAAGAGTTGGTATTGATTTTAAATGTTAGAGAATCACCCCCTAGTAATCTTACTGCACAATTTGTAGAAAAATTACAGTAAAACTAGAGAAAATTGGTATATTCTGAAGATTTTCTGCAATTAACAATACAGGTCTGTTTTAAAAAGGAAAACGATTCTTTTTATTACAGGAAATTTGTAAACTTTCATACGCTATATACCAATTTTAGGTAATTTTGGTGCAAATTGTGTAGTAAGATTACAAGTGTTCTTGGAGCCCTGCTGCAAGAACCTTTCTGTTTTTTTGTTTGTTTATTCGGGGTTTTTTAACAGTGCAGGCACGTGCCGTTTCGCCTTCGACGTTTTGTGACTACCGGATAAGTTATATTGTATACGTATCATTTCTGACGAACGCATAAAACACTATTTCCATACCATTAAAAAAGACGAAAGACACTCAAGGTTGTTTAATTATCAGATTCGACCGGAATGTTTATTAATTCCATTAATGACAGCTATAACTGATACACCGAAATAATATTTGGTATTGGAGTTTCTGCATGTGTAACGTATATTATTTTTATATAAAATGGGTGGTATGAGAGAAGGCTTCTGATTGGTCAATTGCCCTATTTTGCAATGCCGTAATTCGGTATAGTGCACCGCGTGCACTATACCGGCAATTTCTGCACTGCCTTGTTGCGCAAGTAAAAAAAATGGTGCGCACAACAATAGATACGCGGAGCAACAATATACGTCACAATAGCTTAATTAGCACCAAAAGTTTGGCAAACATGTTGTCAAAGATAAAACCAGATTAGGCAAGGTCAAATATCTAGGGGTCTATTTACTATAATAAATACTGCATGCATCTATTAATGCAACATTACTGACTATGTGAACTCCAAATACTAAATAGAGCTACTAAATAGAACTAAATACTTCAAGAGCTAAAGAGAGGATTCATCATAGACTAGTTCACGCGTTACATTTAACTTTCAAGGTTTAAAAACTCTCCTGTTTTTACGTGTTAAGGGATTTTCAAGTCTTCTTGGAGAGAGGATTCATCATATAAATAGTAAGGTAAGTTCAGATATACTTTGATACAATTTTCTGTTCCCATCTAATATAACATATAGCACATGCTTATTGTCGTTCAATATACAATATCATTCGTGTCCATAAATTTCAAATTTCTCTTGTGCGTTTATATTTAAACTCGGCCTACGGCCTCGTTGAAATATAAACGCACGCGAGAAATTTGAAATTTATGGACACTCATATTATGGTATATTGCACTCGCTAGCATGCACTATTTGTATAATATTAGGCTATATCTAATTCAAATAACCATTTAGACCCGAATGGCAGCTTCAGAGGCCAGCCAGAGACAGTAAAATGTTTATATAGATAAAGAACACTTTCCATGTGCCCTTGGGAAAATTGAGAAATATCACAAAATATTGTCATTGTTGTTTTGTTTTTGTTTTTTATTCCTGTATAGTTTAAACACCTAGAACACATAATCTAGGTGTCAATCTTATTTTATAAAGGTATTCTTGAGCAAACATTAATGAAAGACTAGTATGGCCCCATATCAAAATTAATAATTACATCCGAAATTGTACGACAGTCACATACTCTCAATTAATTATGCGATGAAATTGGTACCAACATATGCCAGGAGGATGACTCTACCAAGACATAATAAAACCCATGATTTGATATTCATGCTGTTCACAAGACAGCTTCAAAATGATGGGACATTTTTATTGACTCACTCTGTATAGTCAATGACAATGTCAATCAGTCGCTCTAACTTTACCTCTGTAATTTTATCTTTTTTTCTCTCTCTATCTCTCTCTCTCTCTCTCTCTTCGATATCTGTATATTCGATTGATCAGGCCCATCATTCTTCCTCTCTCCCTCTCTCTCTATCTATCTCCTGTATCTCCCACCATGCATATTCTCTCTCTCTCTCTCTCTCTCTCTCTCTCTCTCTCTCTCATTAATAATAGGCCTACTCTGTTTTATGAAGCGCAAAATGAGAAATTACTCCCCTAAGTGCTGTACAAACAAAATATATTATAAAACAAATAGGAGTTATAGATAAACTAATTAATTTGAAATAAATGACTTACATGACAACAAATCGATAGTTATTTCCAATCAGAATTCTTGTCGAATAGACTTCTTGCATGAAAGGTCACCATATGCCTACTTCATCCACCCATTTTTTATTTTTTTAAATTTTTTTCATAGATAATATAAATAATCTAGTGTGTTGGTCACAAAATACGTTGTACGACGGATTTCGTAGGAAAATTCTGTGTCATTTCCTGTTTTTATCATATTTATAGACACATACGTTGCAAAAACGACATACAAGTGAGGATTTTTCAGTAACTTTCCACATGCAACGTGCATGAAAAGCAAGTAATGTTACGTGCACCGGTTACAGCTCTTTGTTCAGAACATTCATTTGTCCGAAGGTTCTTTGTTTCGGAGATTCGTCTGTCCGAACACGTAAATTTCTAATGCTACAGTCACACAGACACTTACGTTTAGTTACGTATTTGTTATTTTATCCTTATTTCATATTCTATTCTATCATTTCTTATATATTTATTTGTTTTATTGGATGAACAAACTTATCACTATTTCCACTGCTGATTATGAAGGAAAGGCATCCGTCAGGATCCGCAGAAAAGCAAATAATTTTGGGACGCAAACGGACGTAACTCAACGTAAGTGTCTGTGTGACTGCAGCATTATACTTGGATGTTCGTTTGTCCGAAAATAAAATAACGTTCGCCTGTCCGAAAATAAAATCGGGTTTGATATTCCAAAGGTTAGTTTGTCCGAAGGTTCATTCTTCCGAAATTGGAATAAGGTTCATTCGTCCGAAAATGAAATAGGGTTCATTTGTCCGAAAGTGCAATAAAAAGGATCATTGACAATTTCGGACGAATGAACCCGTTTTCAATTTCGGACGAATGAACCCGTTATTATTTTTCGGACAAACGAATCTTCGGAACATCGAACCTTCGGAGTACCTTCGGAACAACGAGCTGCACCCCCACACTGTAAGAAATGTTCTCCTTAAAAAAAATGAAAAGTTCTTGCAGCAAGACTTCAAGAACACCTGGAGATTATTCACTAACAGCTGAAATCAATCCTAACTGGGATAAAATCAATTTTTATAATCAATAGACATGTCATAGCTCTATACACTATGAGAATCTGCGTACCTGGAAAGTGGCTTAAAAAGGGATGAATTTGGAAGTAGGAGGAGACTCGTTACTAGGGGAAGGTATTCATCCCAAATTCATCCCTATTTCCAGTTTTATGAGGCAATTACCTGTCAGGTCGTAAACGTATTAAAGATGGGCATTGAGGGTGAAAATAGTGTGATTTTGGGGTGACTCAACATTTTATTACAGTGCCATCCCGATTAGTCCTCGAAGGCTTTTCCTTCTTCAGTTTCATGCAGGGGTACTTCACATTTTGATTCATCGGAAATCTTATTACCAAAGAAGAAGAAGGAGGAAACACATTGAAACACATAAGGAAGAGAAGAAAAACAAAGAAATACATAAAGAAAGAGAGGAAAACAATTAAATACATAAAGAAGTATAGGAGAAAAAAAAACGAGGAAATACATGAAGAAATAGAGGAAAAACAATGAAATACATCAAAAAAGGGAAGAAAACAAAGAAATACATTAAAAAAAAAATAAAAAAAAAAGATATACATGAAGAAATAGAGGAAAAACAATAAAATACATAAGGAAAGACAGGAAAACAAAGAAATACAAAAAGAAATAGAGGAAAACAATGAAATACATAAGGAAAGAGAGGAAAACAAAGAAATACATAAGGAAAGAGAGGAAAACAAAGAAATACAAAAAGAAATAGAGGAAAACAATGAAATACATAAGGAAAGAGAGGAAAACAAAGAAATACATAAGGAAAGAGAGGAAAACAAAGAAATAGAAAAAGAAATAGAGGAAAACAATGAAATACATAAGGAAAGAGAGGAAAACAATGAAATACACAAGGAATAAGGGGGAAAAACAAAGAAATACATAAGAAAAGAAAAGAAAAACAATGAAATACATAAGGAAAGAGAAGAAAAACAATGAAATACATAAGGAAAGAGAGGAAAACAATGAAATACAAAAAGAAATAGAGGAAAACAATGAAATACATAAGGAAAGAGAGGAAAAATAATGAAATACATAAGGAATGAGGGGAAAAAACAAAGAAATACATAAGAAAAGAAAGGAAAAACAAAGAAATAAAGGAAAAAATAAGGAAATATATAAGGAAAGGGGAAAAAACAAAGAAATACATAAGGAAGGAGATGAAAAACAAAGATATACATAAGGAAAGAGAGGGAAAACAAAGAAATACATATTAAAGGAAAGAAGGAAAGACAAAGAAATACATAAATAAATTAGAGGAGAAAGAAGAAAAATGAAGGAAGGAGAGAGAGAGAGAGAGAAAGAGAAATTACAAAGAAATGGTTGAAGAGTAGTTTCTTTTCAGTGTTATGTGAAATGCCCCATCAGAACCAAAAGTATTAGCAGCTGCTCTCACGAAGGACATTGTGGTAATAAAATCTGCCAAAGCTCGATTCACTATTTTTTAAACCCATTTTCATCCTCCACAAGAATGTGCTATGAAGTTGATGGTTTTACGATGTGACAGCTTTATTATCCAAAATGGATGAATTGGATGTTAAAATAGGATGAATTTTGTTCAGTAATCCCACTGGCCCTCCCTTAGCAACAGAATTGCTCTCAATGGGCTGTAACCCTTAATTCATCCCCAAGTCACCTCTCTTTAACCATTTTATCACGCTAAAACAATACCGGAACCAGGTACGGTAGATGCATCATAGTGATAGGTCAAGAGTTGGAATTGATTTTAAATGTTAGAGAATCACCCCCTAGTAATCTTACTGCACAATTTGTAGTAAAATTACAGTAAAACTAGAGAAAATTGGTAAATTCTGAAGATTTTCTGCAATTAACAATACAGGTCTGTTTTAAAAAGGAAAACAATTCTTTTTATTACAGGAAATTTGTAAACTTTCATACGCCATATACCAATTTTATGTAATTTTAGTGCAAATTGTGCAGTAAGATTACAAGTGTTCTTGGAGCCCTGCTGCAAGAACCTTTCTGTTTTTTGTTTGTTTATTCGGGTTTTTTTAACAGTGCAGGCACGTGCCGTTTCGCCTTCGACGTTTTGTGACTACCGGATAAGTTATATTGTATACGTATCATTTCTGACGAACGCATAAAACACTATTTCCATACCATTAAAAAAGACGAAAGACACTCATGGTTGTTTAATTATCAGATTCGACCGGAATGTTTATTAATTCCATTAATGACAGCTATAACTGATACACCGAAATAATATTTGATATTGGAGTTTCTGCATGTGTAACGTATATTATTTTTTATATTAGGCTATATCTAATTCAATTAACCATTTGAACCCGAATGGCAGCTTCAGAGGCCAGCCAGAGACAGTAAAATGATTATATAGATAAAGAACACTTTCCATGTGCCCTTGAGAAATATCACAAAATATTATCATTGTTGTTTTGTTTTTGTTTTTGATTCCTTTATAGTTTAAACACCTAGAACACATAATCTAGGTGTCAATCTTATTTTATACAGGTATTCTTGAGCAAACATTAATAAAAGACTAGTATGGCCCCATATCACAATGAATAATTACATCCGAAATTGTACGACAGTCACATACTCTCAATTAATTATGCGATTAACGTTTTCACATTTTTCAACGAACTTTGACGAAATAATCTGATTTCAATATCATAATTCAAGATTGTATCTTACATGTCTTAATCATGTTTAAAGTTCTTAGGAGGACAGGGTGTTATTAAGCGAGCCCCCCCCCCCCTCCCTCTTTCATGTTTCAAATTTATGACGGTCTTACAAAAAATAGGTGCGAAGAGTGATAGCTAATTGGTTCTCAATGGCGTAACTACAGGAGTTCGGAGAAGTTTTTAAACACGCCTCCCCCCCCCCCCCCATTGGCTGAACATGCACACACTGTGTGGTTCCTTATTGGTATTTAATGGTCTTACTACAGAGAGATCGACACATGGTTTGGTATTTCTCACGCACCCGCCTTCACATACTTCCCACTTGTCCCATCAGCAGAAACCTCGAAAACTTACGCAAGAGTCGCCTTTGTCAACCTGCGATATCGGATTTTTGTTGAGGCACCGTCTGAAAAGTAGAGCGCCGTGTCACTTGAGGCTCGGGTAGCGCCAGTCCAGACCCGATTGCCAATTCTTGATGCAAGCATCATTGTACGCGCAGGATTGCGCCTCGATCTCGCCTGGGGGGTAGCGGATGTGCATGCAGCGCCATTCAATATCGGGGTATTCATCTCGCAATTGACTTCATCCCCCAGGATCGCATTTCTTGGCTTCATGGTGTGTCACTTCTTGTGCGAATACCTGTGCATATATATGGGTGAATCAGAGATCGACAGATATAGAAAAGTGTATGTGTGTGTGTGGTGTAGTATGTTGTGTGTGTGTGTGTGTGAGTTGTGTGCGTGTGTGTGTTGTGTGTGTTCGTGAGGTGTTTGGTGTTTGGGGTTGTTGTGTTGTTATGTTTTGTCTGTTTGCGATGTTTGTGTGGTGTCTGGCGTGTGTGGAGTGCACGTGGGTAGTCTCATGGTGTGTGTGTGTGTGTGGGGGGGGGGTAATGTAGATGGTGCCGTAGTGCGAGTCCCCCCCCCTCTGAGATTTACCTATTATTCAAAGGACGGCGGAAGAAGTAGGTTGGGGGGCTTTAAAGCCTGTTCATCCACCCACCCCCCCCCCTCCTCTCCCACACACACACACACACTTTTGCTTCAGCCCCTACACTTTCAAAAAATACTCTGTATACATCTTTGGACCAACAATTATCTATTTTAAGGTAGCATCTTCTATAATATGAGTGATAATAGCAGCTTTTCGCTGTAAGACACATGACGTATTGTACGTCGTTAGCATATAGAAGGCAATTTAATACAAATAGCTCAAAGTTTTCGGGTTTCCCATAGTTTATCTATATACTTGAATAATTTCAAAGGTTGCCAGTTGTGACCGCACAGCTGGTCATTTTGGCTTGTGAGACAACGTATATTGTTGCAAGATAGATTGAATGGGCGGGTTCATGATTTTGTCTCTTTGTTTGTTTGTTTGTTTTTTCTGTGTCCCTACCATCAATGAAGAAGGAAATTCTCCGTTTTCATGTCGAAAAGACGCAAAATGTTGTCAAAATACCCCGTACGACCCCCGCCCTAAACGTATCTAATGCTTCCATAATAACAGGTAGATTACATACGTTTATATTTCCTAACTCAAAAACCTGGACCCTAATTTACCAAATTAGCAAGTTTTGGTGGAAGCCGCATGACGTAGTGACGCACGTTAATATAGGTTTTCCCGGTCAATTTCATTGTTTTGTCAATCAGTTGCATATTAGAGCCATTCATTTCCGGAAAAAACGCTGATGCATGGAAATGTTGCCAGTCTTAATCGTATTTAATCATCAAAATTAACGATTGCTGTGATTAATTTAGTATTTGTGCATTCTAGTTTACATAATAGGCATATACATTCGGCAATAACTATTCAATTTCGTCTTCATCCTATCGACATTTCATTCCTTATACTCAAATTCGCACTAATTTGAATGCACAAAGAATGAAATTAAATGATCATACCCGAATTTGAACTTTGCAACCATTACTTTGCGTGCCGAAAACCAAATTTGAGAGCATGAACACGAAATTGTTTGACTAAAGTCAGTCTGTCGCATCAAGCACACGAATTTGAATACACATCAAATGAAAACGGATGATAAATGTATGAAATTGGCCGGGAAAACCTATATTATGTGAAAAGCGAGTGCTCAAAACCCCCGCTTTATGATTTTGAATGAAGGTTGTTAATGACGATCTGACAGCTTTTTTTTTTTTTATTTTGGCTTGTCAGGCATTTTAACGACTATTCTTGCAAGACGGATACAATCTGTAGGCTATACGGTGTGTCCCATAAAAAAATGCTAATGGTACTTTAGATGGGTATAATATTAAAATGACAAATATAATAGATATATGCTTAATGTTTACACCCGTAAACTACAATTCGTTTTCTACAACTGAATGAAATGTTATGTGATTAATCAAAGAATCACAACTGAAGATATGAGCATTTGTAATTACACATCTGCAAATCTCTCCATCCAAATTTATATTGAGTAGTACCGGTGTGTCGAATAAAAGAAAACCCAAAGTTTGATCACTAAAAATTTGAAGAATATTTCAGTAGTGATATGAAATTATATCTCTGTAAAGTGCATCATTACCATTTTAATGATACTCTCTCAGCTCACCATTATCACGCATCGTTAACCCCATTGTTCTGAAAAGTCTTGCAAAATTGTGAGAGCTCACTTTCATGCTCCTTGAGATGCATTATTCAAGGTGCCTCAATGGAAACCCGACTTGATCATCAATGAGCGTGAGTGAACCACTCATAATTTTGCAAGACATTATTTAAGCAATGGGGTCAGTGAGAAATTTTTAGCATTTTTCTTATCTATCACGTGACATTTGGGCTCGCTGTTTAAACAAAAACTGTTTAATATCTAAACTCTAATCTCTAAACAGGTCTTTTTATAAGACTTTAAACCTCGCTTTTCTGTTTTAATCAACAATGTTTAAATATTAATCAAGAAGTTTTATTTTAAACCAACATTTTTTTTAAGCGAAATATTTAAACGCGTTCTAACAGTGTAGACTTAAGACGAATGCTTAAGTCGTTTATGGAATACGGGCCCAGATCATTGATAATCAAATGTTTAGAATAGCGCCTATATTTTCTGACCTCTATATCTGTTCCTGAATCGAACGTTTATAATAATATTTTCTTTTGTGAGCTCACATCTGGCCCGTATTCATAACTTAAGCAATTTGGTTAAGTCTAAGGATCTTTTCTAAGATTTTGTCGAGGAAAAAAAATTCTTAGCGCTTTTATTCCAAACACGTAAAGCACTTTGTCCTGAGCAGAAAGCATTAAAGTAGTGTCATCCTTTTCACAAATTTCGAAACTAATGCAAATTGCATAACTTTAGAATATGATCAACCTATACTGTCCATTCAATCTTACTGTCATGGGTTGCCTAGATCAGTAATATGAAACGAAAATCTGACTACCAATTTTGACCGGCTCTCCATCAACATCGTTGATATTACAGCCGTGCAGCACGGAAACACACAGCAATATACAACGGCGCATCAGCGTGCATTGTTCTCTGCGCTAACGGTCAGCCGTTCGCACCGTACGGTATATTTTTCGAGTTCGAAAAATAGGAATGAATTTTGATAATCGCATATAAGGACAAACAACACAATTGAGCTTAATCATGTTGTGGAAGATATAGTCATTGGTATACTAATATCCTCTCAAAAGCTAGAAATTTAATATTTGCCTGCAAAAGCTGAACTACCTTTAAGCAAAAGTCTTAATTTGTTAATACTGTCATGTTTATTTTGTGCCTCAAACGAGCTTGCCATTTAATCACAATCTCAAGTTAAGCCACTAGGTATTAGGCTTAAAGGGAAGTTCACCCTGGAATTTTTCTGGTCTTAAAATAATGAAGAAATTAATTTAAATATCAGTGAAAGTTTGAAGAAATCGACCAAAAATAGCGAAGTTATGAATATTTAAACTTTGATTGGTGACACAGTCAGTGCGAGCAGCTCTCCATTGGTGTGTTGTAAATTCCATAATTTGTCTTTTGTCATGTTCTTGATAAAGGAATGCATATATTGATATAGTCATTAATGAACATATGTTTGATGGTATATCCACCGCACAGGTGACATAATTAATTTCTTTTTGAAAAAAATGACATTTATGGAATTTACACACATAACACATAGGAATCTGCTCGATGTGACGTCACAGAAATCAAAACTTGAATATTCATACTCATAATTCTGGTCGATTTTCTCCAAACACTCTCATATTTTTCTTTTTGTTTTTCTTCATTTTTAAGACCAATAAAATTCCAGGGTGAAACCCCCTTTAATTAGGATAAGATCCGCTTTTCTAATGTGCGTATTTGTAGGGAGCAATCAATCTAAAGCGTTTTGCTTAGCCCAAATCAAATAATTTATGCTCAACTGCCAAAATAGGCGAAGCCAAAAATACCCTTAATTAAACCAAAATTTATTTTAGCAAAAAAAATCTAAGTTTATGCTGTAGCTCAACATTAAGGAATACGGGCCCCGTACACTGTTAAAAAAAAAATTATTAAAAAAAAAAAACACGGAAAAAATACAGCAAAGTGATGTCAGCAGAGTCGCCATACAAAAATGTAATTTAAAAAACAGTTTTGTTGTAAATTTCTCCTCTAAGAATTTATGAAAGAGAAGGACAAAAAACCAAGATACAAAACATCAAACACCAATAATATAATTATGAAAACATAAAGGTTAACCATTACATTTTTGCAGAACATCTTTGTTATTTGTCTTTTAATCCACTATGTTCATTTATTCATTATTATAGGTTTTCCCGGCCAATTTTATACATTTATCATTCATTTTCATGTAATATGTATTCAAATTCTAGTGTTTGATGCGACGGACCGACTTTAGCCAATTAATTTCGTGTTCATGCTCTCAAATTCGTTTTTAGACAAACAAAGTAATGGTTACAAAGTTCAAATTCGTATATAGGCATTCAATTTCAGTATTTGTGCATTCAAATTAGTGAGAATTTGAGTATACGGAATGAAATGTCGACAGGATGAAGACGAATTTGAATAGTTATTGCCGAATGTGTATGGCTTATTTTGTGAAATAGAATGGACAAATACGAAATCGATCACAGCAATCGTTAATTTTGATGATTGAATACGATTTTGAATGGCAACATTTTGATGCATCAGCGTTTTTCCCGAAAATGAATGCCTCGAATATGTAACTGATTGACAAAACAATGAAATTGGCCGGGAAAACCTATATTATAAACTACAGACAAAAACATCAACGCATAGTAGGGAATGATAGATGTGTGATTATCACATCACTTAGGGTTTGAGCAATGACATTCAACCATCGATTTCTTGACGGTCGAGGAATCTTGCCACGCTGAGGAAAGATCAATGAGAAGAATGTTAAAATCTAATTTCTATAAATAAGATCCAGTAGCAGTTTCAAGTTCATTTTAGACTGTGATCAATATATAAAAATATTCTTCATATCTTATTTTAAGGTAATTAATCAGAGCTGAAAATAGTAAATTAAATCGTTTTATCCACAAGTAATCACAACTCAAACAGAAAAGAAACATCATTTTAAACGTTTGGTAGTATAAAGAAGGTAGGGCCTACACTGTAAAAAATATATGTATTTTTACAGCAAATTTGCTGTCAGCAGAGTCGCCATAAAAAATGTAATTTAAAAAACACTTTTGTTGTAAATTTCTCCTGCAAATAATTACATGAGAAATACAAAATATACATCAGGAGTAACACATTTGTTCCGTTTTAACCAAATACGTGAGCATTAGCAGTTTAGAACTCTCATAATTTTTTTTCCTTCTCTTTCATAAATTCTTAGAGGAGAAATTTACAACAAAACTGTTTTTTAAATTACATTTTTGTTATTGGCGACTCTGCTGACATCACTTTGCCTGTATTTTTCTGGTTTTTTTTTTTTTTTAAAATTTTTTTTTTTTTTTTTTTACAGTGTATGGGCCGTATTCCTTAAATGTTGGACTTAAGCATGAAACTTTAAGATTTTTTTTGCTAAAATAAATTTGTGGTTTAATTAAGGTATTTTTTGCTTCGCCTATTTTGGCAGTGAGCATAAATTATTTGATTTGGCTAAGCAAAACGCTTTAGATTTGAGTTGCTCCTACAAATACGCACATTTAGAAAAGCGGATCTTTATCCTATTAAGCCTAACTACCTAGTGGCTTAACTTGGATTGATTATAATGGCAAGCTCGTTTGATGGCACACAAAATAAACATGACAGTATTAACAAAATTAAGACTTTTGCTTAAAGGTAGTGTCAGCCTTTTGCAGGCAAAATATTAAATTTCTAGCTTTTGAGAGGAATAGTAGTATATACCAATGACTATATCTTCCACACATGATTAAGCTCAATTGTGTATGTTTGTCCTTATATTGCGATTATCAAAATTCATTCCTATTTTTTTCGAACCTCGGAAAAATATACCGTACGGTGCGAACCGCTGACCGTTTAGCGCAGAGAACAATGCACGCTGATGCGCGTGTGTATATTGCTGTGTGTTTCCCGTGCTGCACGCGCTGTAATATCAACGATGTTGATGGAGAGCCGGTCAAGATTGGTAGTCAGATTTTCGTTTCATATTACTGATCTAGGCAACCCATGACAGTAAGATTGAATGGACAGTATAAGGTTGATCATTATTCTAAAGTTTATGCCAAGTTGCATTAGTTTTCGAAATTTGTGAAAAGGATGAACTACCTTTAATGCTTTTCAGCTCAGACAAAGTGCTTTACGTGTTTGGAATAAAAAGCTAAGAATTTTTTTCCTCGACAAAATCTTAGAAAAGATCCTTAGACTTAACAAAATTGCTTAAGTTTATGAATACGGCCCAGATGTGAGCTCCACAAAAAAGAAAATATATTTAAACGTTCGATTCAAGGAAAGATATAAGAGGTCAAGAAAATATAAGGCGCTATTCTAAACATTTGATTATCAATGATCTGGGCCCGTATTCATTAAAACTTAAGCATTTCGTCTTAAGTCTACACTGTTAGAACGCGGTTTAAATATTTCGCTTAAAAAAAATGTTGGTTTAAAAGTTAAACCTTCTTGCATTATATTTAAACATTGTTGATTTAAAACAGGAAAAGCGAGGTTTTAAAGTCTTTAAAAAGACCTGTTTAGAGATTAAGAGTTTTAGATATTAAACAGTTTGTTTAAACAGGCCGAGACAAATGTCACGTGATAGATAAGAAAAAATGCTAAAAATTTCTCACTGAACCCATTGCTTTAAATAATGTCTTGCAAAATATGAGTGGTTCACTTTCACGCTCATTTGATGATCAAGTCGGGTTCCATTGAGGCACTTTGAATAATGCATCTCAGGAGCATGAAGTGAGCTCTCACAAATTTTGCAAGACTTTTTCAGAACAATGGGCGTTCAAACGATGCGTGATAATTGGTGAGCTGAGAGAGAGGTATCATTAAAATGGTAATGAGTTGCACTTTTACAGGATATAAATTTCATAATCACTACTGAAATATTTTTCAAATTTTTAGTGATCAAACTTTGGGTTTTCTTTATTCGACACACCCGGTACTACTCAATATAATTTGGATGGAGAGATTTGCAGATGTGTAATTACCAAATGCTCATATCGTTCAGTGTGATTCTTTGATTATATCACATAACATTTCATTCAGTTGTAGAAAACGAATTGTAGTTTACGGGTGTAAACATTAAGCATATATCTATACATTGTAAAGCAACATTGTGGCAGTTATTGAAAATAATTTAACTGCATCGAGGTAAATTAACCATCGGTCTAACTGCCGGCTAATACTAACTTTAATCCAAGAATGAAAAAAAAAATCAACAAAACAACAACCTACCAATAAAAATAAAGAAAAAACTCACTTGTAGTTCATGCCAAAGGTGTTGCCATTCGACGTGTACTGCCAAAATTGCCATCCCTCCATTCCCTCTGTCGCACAGTTGGGCCTCGGATTTGCGTCCGTGAATTTAGGGTAACACCCCGGGTAGTTATTGGCCAGAAGGGCTGCCGAGGATGCCCCGAGCACCGCCAAAAGGACCACTGCAATCTTCAACATCATATTCAAATCTCTAGTTTGTATTCCTCAGTGAAGATAAAATGCAAGGTATTGCTCATAGGTATGATTCAATGGCAAATGATCTCTCTGAATTTTCCCAAGTTATGATATAGATAGATATTGAGATTTAGGCAATTCTGTGGGATAAAAACATCTGTTTTGGGGGTCGAAAAAGGTGTGAATCAAAACAATCATTTCACAAAACAAGGACACCAAGGACAATTCCGGTCACAAATCTTAATCAACAAAATTTACCAGATGGCTCAAAATAATCCACTGATGTCGCAAAAACAAGTGACATATATAGTATATCTCCCTCAAATCGAATGCATTCCTAAAAATAAAAGGTGAAAAGTGCCCATTCTGGGTCAATTAGGACCATTAGCCATTGTGATTGTACGCCGTGCCATTTGCCTCAGTGCCAGATGTATGGGACCTGGCCGGCAGCGACCCCCCCCCTAAACCTCATAGAATTTTATCTATCCAATTGACTTGGATAAATACCAGCTATTTTGCTATACCCTGCCCTACTCTACCCCCTATCCCTATCCATTCATGCAAGCTAGTTCATTGACTTAGCTCGTAATCCCTTCATATACTTCTAGACTTATGAATAATATATTGTTTGAATAATGAAGGAAACTGACCAGAAATATATAATATGAAAAATGAGAAAAGAAAATGGGGTACCATCGGGAGATTCGAACCAGAGACCTCCTGGTTACTAGTCAGGCGCTCTACCATCTGAGCTATAGTAAGCCCCGGATGGGGTCGTCCCTAATACATGTAATACCCGTTAACTCTTCAATGCTCGAGTGGTCAGAAGCTATAGAAACCTGGCATAAACCCGAAGGATAGAAATCAACTTGGAGTAAATGCGAGGGATCACGGTGAAGTGATGCAGCTTTTTTTAATATAAATTTTGAATAATGAAGGAAACTGACCAGAAATATATAATATGAAAAATGAGCAAAGAAAATGGGATACCATCCCGATGGTACCCCATTTTCTTTGCTCATTTTTCAATAATATATTTTCAATATTAATGATTTTTTTTTAAATTATTATATACATTTATTTTTTTATTTTTTTTCTACAGGAAAAAAGAATAAATTGGAAATCAAACCTGCTACATTCTGGAATGATGTTTGCGCAATACTATTCCTCAAAAACTGCTGATGCCGAGTTGTTGTTGTTTGTTGGTTTTTAAGGGCAACCAGTCAAATTTTTTTACTACTATCGCCAAAGTACATTAATTTGTTTAATATCTTAATATTGCTTTTTTCTTCTTTTTTTTTGAATAGATTTTCAGTTTCTCTTCTTTTATTTTTTTTCCTATTTGTTATATTTTAGTTTTTTTTGTATTCTTTGGGTTCGGGGGGGGGGCAGGGGACAGAATTGGATCTTGCAGAGAACCCCTCCTGCTCTGATTCGTGCTCATTTCTAACAACTGTTCGACATTATATACATGGTACATACGAATGCTCTTCAGGATTTTCTCTTTTTGTCTCTCAAGCGGCAAAACAGGGGCGCTCTTTGAGATTATCCATTTGATTCTCTCTTGGG
>CALNVZ010000218.1:37637840-37680079 GCA_940671915.1 Paracentrotus lividus | reverse complement strand
GTATTTTGGGGGCCTTATGTTTTTTGTTGTTCAACAACAAAACAAAGGAGCGACTCAGACACTCAAAGTGCCACCCTCGATCCTACCGGACCAAGGAAAACAAGTCTGAGGTGGAGATATTTTTATTGTTCTTTAGATAAATTAAAATCAGATTATTGACTTACAGGTCCGACTCGGTTTGTCTAAGGGGAGAGGGTCATACAATTTATATGTTTGATTTGAGGGTTCAGCATTACACATATTTATTCATTTTTTACAATCAATGAGAAATTTCTATCTTCCCTAATATTGTATTAATCATCCACACTAACATAAATCAAGATAAGATATTATCATAATGAACTATTATACAGCATTGTATCAATAGCTAATACAAAATAGATAAGGAGGAAATGAATAATTATTTAAGAGGTTAAAAGGATGGTTTGTTCATTTCTTTATGTTTTCAGCAGTAAAAGATGGAATATAATAATATTCACGAAATTTTCACCAATCTCGTATTTTTACTTCAACCATCCCCTAAGACAAGAAACACTAGAGGTGAGCCTGTCCCCAGAAAGATATACGAATTAACTACTTAAAGAACAAATATAAAGAGTACACCTCAGGCGCGTTTCCTGGGGTGTAGGACTGAGGGGGCCTTGATACGGCCCGGGGAGAAAAACAAATAAAAAGGGCCAAGATAGATATGAGAAAGACTTGAAACAAAAATACGGGCATCAAGGAGGGTGTGATGAACAATACGAAAACATTTTTTTGGAAATAAGGTCCAGTTGAAAAGGGGTATGGAGAAATAAATGTGGGGAAGATAATGCCAGGAGTGCCCAAAAAGTAAAAGCAGAGGACAAAACATAAATCAAGAAATTAAAGCCAGAGCAAAATCAATGTACGCTATAACTGAAACCAGGACAGACGGACAAAAAAATATATATACCCCACTTTAATGAACGGACAATAGTGTAGCTATTCCTGGCTGAGTTATGAATTTTATACTTAAAAACCCATAAAAATTTGCACAATTGGAAATTTACATGTTCGCAAACAAATTGCGAACCGATGGTTCCATGAAAAGAAAGAACCCAAGCAGTGAAAAGATATAACACACAGATAATAATATTACCAAAATAAAAAGATGCGGGAAGAGTTACTACTTTGTTGAGATATATGATGTTGATTGAACAATTGGGAGTTGTATTAGAATTGGTTATACTTTTAATATATACATTTTCTAAGTTCTTAGTTTTTTCTAAACGATTCACTGGATATAAAAAAAAATAAGAAAAAATGACGAAAATGGCCATCTTCTGGGGGCGACAAACTTTTTTTGCAGAAAAATCCCCGGGAATGGTTGAGGGAACGTCCAAGATATACCCAGGATCCCAGAAAGTGAAAGCGGTGACAAACACATTCATGAAATTAATAACGGAGCAACGTAATGTCGCTTGAGCCAGAAAAAAAAATATTCCACCTTTATGACGAACAGTGTATAAAAAAAAAAAGCAACTCCATCCTGATAAAAATAGCATAAATTTTTAACAAAAATGTCTTGCGCTTAATAACTTGGCAGGGTAGTTGTTACACATATTAACTACACTTTGTGTGAACATGAGATATCTATGTAGAGTCAGGCATGAGTGAGCACACGTCAAAGACAAAATAGTCACTCTTCAAAAGTATTAAGAGGCCTTTTTAGGTCTGTCAACGACAATTTACTCTTTGATGTGTACTTATTAGTGGATTACTTGTCGAATCAATCTAATTTTTACACATAATCTAGTCAATAACTGTAACAACACCCTTGCCAAGTTATTTGGCTCAAAACATTTTCCTTAAAATTTTATGCTATTTTATTCAGGATGGAGTTGCTTGTTTTGTCCGCTTTTGTTGTTTCAATCTTATCCCCACTCTTGCACAATTCGAAATTGACATCGAAGCGTAAAGACATACCACACAAAAATGGTAATAGCAGATGCGGGAGAAGTTACTCTTTCAGAATATGTATAATAATTTGGGATTCATTAATTGGTTTTCTTTTTCATTTTTCTAGGTGTCTAGCTTTTTCTGACTCACTCGGTATATTGGACATTCCTCTTTAATACCATTCCAAGGGATTGCAAAATTATGGTGATGTGACCATAATACACGCGTGACCTTAGTTCACGCACGTTGGATATCTCAAAAAGTAATTGATATCGTGAAAATCTGATAGCACCGAAAGAAAAAGGGACCCAAAATTGTCTAAGAACGAAACTGTCGTCACGGTAGGCTACGGTGTATTAAAATGTGAAATTATTGACCAAACATCGGAAAATTGTGTGTCCGTTCCGTAAAAATCAGACCTTCCCGACAAGGGTCAGGAAATCATCATTTTTCGATTTGATGTCATCGAAATTGTTTGGTAATATTAATATCATCTAATTCTCTGAAATTTCGACATACCTTAATACTGTAAGTCTCTTTCCTTAGACTGATGGAATTTCTTGATAAATCTTTGTCAAACGCTCGTGCGTGAAATAAGGTCTCGCTGTTTTTCTGACTTTTTCAGCAGAATGTGCGATCTTTCGATAGACATAGAATTTTGAAATCGCGATATCGTCGAAACCCTTCGTTCACTTCTTCGTTCGGCGGTTCGGAGTTTAGAACTTTGCCGTTTATTTGGTATTAATATATAGTTTTCGATGATTTAGTGTTAAATATGAAATATTGTTGATTGAATGTCGCATTTTTTTATTATTATTATTATTATTATTTTTGAAATTTGAGCGAACTATGGTCACCCCATCATATGCCCCCACAATGATCATCTTTGCCATCTTTCTCATTTTAGGGCCTCTTTTTGTTTACCTGGCTGACCAAGGCCCGGCCCTCAGTCCTGTAACCAACGACCGGTAATGTCACACGACGCATAATGTCACATAAATGGGTGTTTTTTTTGGCAGTCTGGGACCAACCTTTGACCTCACGATCCGAAAGTATTGACTGGATTCGAACCTCGGTCCGAATCTTATCAATTTGCGGGCCTATTTAGAGAAGAAAGTCCTTACAATAATTTAAATAGATTACATTATAGAAAAAGAAAATTCGAGGCCTCCAAACTGATGCGGATCGAACGGAGTTCGAATCCCAGTCACTTGTTTCGGATGGTGAGGGTCAAAGGTTGGTCCAAGACTGAAAAAAAAATGCATTTACAACATTTATAACAAGTCCTACGCCCAAGAGTCAAGTTTGTTGTATATAAATAAACCATGCTGCTAGATCTGAACAATTTAAAGCTAATCTAGTGTGTAGTCATAAGATTGAATGTGGAAGAAGAAACTGTCTCAAAGTGATGGGAAAGGTGATACAATGTATCTAAAGATTATTTTTGGATGTGAGGATTGGAATCAAGAAAATTATAAGAAAGTTACCAAATTTGTTAAGAGTAACATGCACTGGAAACAAAAATGCATGTAAACATGGGACTACATGTATATGTGCTCACATGTTCGGGACCCAACATATCAGCTTTTTTTGGTCATATATATCATTATGAAGGGCATTTGAAGAGCAATCCTTTTCAGTGGAACTTTCTACAATAAATCCTTCCTAAATACCTTGAAAATAATTTGAAAGCTTACAATTATTTTCTCGACCCATGGTACCTTTTCCACTATACTAGATTCTCTTTTAAATTTGCATTTTATCTTTGGCAAAAATATGCCCTACGTTTGTAGTTATGCGCTTTTTCCTTGGGTGATCTGAATGCAAATAATCACATCTTGATCCAAATGACGAGGCAAACTATCACTTCCATGGCAAGCTGGATGTACACGCCTATCTCTCCAGCTTTGCTTCGGAGAAGATAGCTTATCCAGCTTGCCCTGAGAAGTGATAGTCTTCCCATCATTGGATCAACCGGTGATTATTTGACTTATTTGCTCATAAAGGTTGGATATTTAGTTGTGCTCCAGGCAGTCCCCCACTTTCACTTCTCGGTATACCAAAGTTTATTTTGGACGTTCCTCCAGCCTTTTTTCTTCTTCATCTTATGATGGTATTGTATTGCAATCAGTCGCCACACATGACTCTCAGCCCAATCAGATGCAAGATTCCAGTAGCTTATAACAGTTTGTCGGATAAAACGTCAAAAGTCCTTTCATGAAACGCCCCCCCCCCCCCCTCCCAGACAGCACCAAACCTGGTATCTCGAGAGGCGCGCCAAGTCTTCCCTCTCCCCACTTCTCCCCCCTCCCTATATCCTCTCTCCTTCCCCTCCCCCCTTCTCTTCTCCTTCCTCCCCCTCCCCCCCTCTCCTCTCTCCCCTCTCTCTTTCTCTCTGTCTCTCTCTGCTCTCTTCTTCTTTCTTTCTTCTTCTCTTATCTCTCTCTCTCTATCTACTCTCTATCTTTCCCCTCTCTGCTCTCCCTTTCTCTCTATGTCTGTCCACCCCCCCCCTCTCTCTCTCTCTCTCTCTCCCTTCACCCCCGCTCTCTCTTTATCTCATATCATCAGGGTTTTTTTTTTTTCGTATATTGTTTATTATTTCTATTTGAGTGGTTTTTCCCCCATACAAAACGGCCATATGGGTTTATGCTGCAGTCACACGACACTTACTTTGAGTTACGTCCGGTTCGTCCAAAAATTATTTTCTTTTCTACGGATCCCACGGATGCCTTCCCTTCATAGAAAGCAGTGGAATGTGATAATTTTCGTTCGTCAAAAAAAAAAACAAAAAAAAAAACAGCAACAAAGAAATACATAAGAAATGATAGAATAGAGATGAAATAAGGTTACTAGCCAGAAAAAAACAAAAACATAACTATAGGGCCTACGTAATGGTCTGTGTGACTGCAACATAACACACAGTAGTTGATAGCGCTAATGCTACAGTCACACAGACACTTACATTCAGTACGTTTTTGTTGTTTTATCTGTATTTCATTCTTTCTATCCATTTCTTTGTATTTATTTGTTTTTTGGATGAACGAATTACTTTATTTCCATTGCTGATTTATGACGGGTGGCATCCGTTATGATCCGCAGGGGAAAAAAAAAAAGAAGTAACTTTTGACTAGACGCCGGAACGTAACTCAATTGACATAATGATACAGGTCACTCAGACACTTACGTTATAGGATCGTTTGTGATTTGGTTATTAATCTTATTTCATCTTCTATCTTCATTTCTTATGTATTTCTTGTTGCTGTTTTACGGATGAACGAAATTATCAATATTTCCACTGCTGACTAAGACGGGTAGGCATCCGTGGGGATCCGCAGTAAAGAAAATAATTTTTTGACGCAACCGGACGTAACTCAACGTAAGTGTCTGTGTGACTGTAGCATAATTAATTAAAGGGGGTATCTCACTGGTTGCGAACCCAGGCGAATTTACAGAGTGTTATATATAGAGAGGATCTACCAACGTTCTTTTGTGCTGCTTTGTTAGACAAGCATAAAGGGGTTAACTCATTGTATCAGAATGGCATGTTTTTTTTCGTGATGCTTTGTAAGCCAAGCTCAAAGGGGTTATCTCGTTGTATCAGAATTGCATATTTTCCTTTGTGCTGCTTAGTTAGGCAAGCTCAATAGGGTTATCTAACTGTATCAACATGGCATGTTTTCTTTTGTACTGCCTTGTTAGGCAAGTACAGGTGGGTTACTATGATAGTGGAATGTTTTCTTTTGTACTGCTTTTTTATGCAATCACAAAGCAGGGGCCGTGGAGCGTTTTTGAAAGTAGAGGAGCTGAGCCGAAGGGGGGGGGGGGCTGAAGAGACTAAAAATAAAAAATGCATGGTCATTTTTGCAATTGTGTAGACGTGTGCTGAGAACTGAAGTGGGGGCTGAAGCCTCCCCAGCCCCCGGCTCCACAGTCCCTTCGAAGGGGGTAATTTCACTGAACTGTGAACACATATCAATGAAATAAGTCAATTTTTGCTTCGTTTTGGTTCGTGTACGTACGTGGGTGCGTGTGTGTGTGTGTGAGTGCACATTATTATAGCCACGAGTCAAAAGTGAGATATTGATTGTCAGTTATGCAGTCATGGGTGCAGAAATGAAAAAATAAAATGATAACAATAATATTGAAATGATAATAGTAATGATAATTGAAAAAAAAAAATGACTACCAGCTCAATTACCCCCAACGCCCAGCCACGCCCGAAGTGAAATCTGAATGTTTTATTTGCGTTTATTGTTAATGACAATACCATTAAATCAACATGATCAAAGACACTCATATACGCTGAATTATTATTACTATTTTCAAACATATTTTGAAAGATTATATTTTTTTCACCAAGTAATTCTTATCCGATTCAAATTTATGTTGACCCTTTCCATATATTTTAGTAATATCAGTAAACCTATTTATATGTATATTCAACCACCAGATATTTTTACACACAGAATGTGCTTGCAACCTTTGACATAAATAAATTCGCCTAGAAATTTTGAACGTGTCCAAAACTTTTTGGCGAATTATTTTCAATGGAAAATCCCGGCTTATTGAAAGGAATGTGGTTTAAACCAAAAACAATCGATTCATGCGCCAATGCAGGATAAAAAGAATTCCTGTATTTCGACTCCATTCATTTCAGAAGTTCCCTGCTTTCCAATATATACCCTTTGTCCGGAAGACACATAACAAAAGAAAACGCCTCACGTCGAAAGGCTGGTCTACTGAATCAAAATTAATTACAATCTCTCTATATACGATAATCTCTAAATTCGCCTCGTTCGTAAACGTTCGCAACTCAGTGAGATACCCCCTTAACAGAAATACGAAATATATGCATTGTCATCGATGAGAGTATTTGACATGATGTTATTTATTACTTTATGGAATGAACTTTTCAAAGCCTGTTAACATAAAATTGAATACAATTAATCACGAATCATCAGTATACGGTATAATGGCGTAAGGCTTGGTTCACATAGAAGTATACGGTATACGCTATTCGCTCTTCGCTATTCGGTATTCGGCATACGCTATACGAGTATAGCTACCTATTCCGTACTTTTCGCCGATGTCATGGAATTTTCAAACGAAGAAATTTCGGCTTTCCTCCTCCCATTCGACGCTGAGGAGGCTAATGTGAGGAGGAAAATAGTTAATAAATCAAAATAGGAGAAATTCAGAACATTTGAACACACGAATTGTAAATGAAGGGCGGTATACGCAGAAAAAAAATCGAACATGCGCGATTCCCGTATACTATACGAAATGCAGCTATACGCACTTTTCGAGCAGTGCCGCCCGATGTGAACCGGTATTTTGAAATCGTATTGCTTGACACGGGAATGTGGCATGTTCGATTTCAGCTATTCGCGTGCCCTCTCAAAAACGAGCCGTATAGGCGAGCCGTATAGCTCTATGTGAACCCAGCCTAAGACAACATTGGAAAGAAAAATCGAAACATGAAATCAAGGAATATCAAAGTAGTTTCTACTGATAGAATGATCTAACTTTGAAATGCTTCTTATCATACATCTGTATTTGTAAGATTTGAATGTGATTAAATGATTAACACTTTGCTTTATCACTGGGAATAATAGTCTGCGTACGGGATATAGGCCCAATATTCAATGATATAGATTATCAGGGAGTTCATCAGGCTGGGTTCACATAGAAATATACGGCTTTGGTATTTAGGCTTGTTTTTGCTAAGGCACGCGAATAGCGAAAATCGAACAAGCTACATTCACTGGTTGAAAATGGCATTTCCAAAACCACATACGAGGGCACTACTCGAAATATCGTATAGTTGCGTTGCGTATAGTGGGAATCGCGCGGGTTTGATTTTCGTGCGGCGTATACCAACTTTCCTCTTCGGATCTGGCAAGTGCATTGTGTTTGGCATTGCACACATGCGTGGATCCAACTTCAAAAGGCCGAGTATAGCTTGGGCGTATGTGCTATGTGACTCGCCATGACCGTATAGCGTAAAGCAAATAGCGCCGATTCAACGAATGTCGTATACCCTATACTTTTATGTGAACCCAGCCTAAGGGAACAAGGAAAGGGAAAGTGTGGGATCGTATCCGATGACACAATAGTGAAGTTACATTTTAACTAGTAAAGAGCTTTATGAGAAACCGTCGTTAGTATTGTCATTACTACACTAATGATTATGATTACGGAAACAATCAAATTCAAAATAAATGACGTTCAATAAAACCATCGCCGGTTCTCATTTTAAACTCTAATGTTTGTTCCAAACAATCTTACACACGACCCCCAATTGGTCGCTACAGGGGAACTTTTTAAACGAGCCATCTTTGCCATTCATTGCGATGCAATCAGAGCCTTTAGTGAGCCAGGGGTCGAAAGTAATGCCGATACTTCTGGCCTCGACTCTCGTGTAGTCGCTAAATTTTATATAACCGCCATCGTTAGATACTGCTCCGGTCCAGAACCATGGGCCACCCTCGATGCAACTGTCTCTGAAGGCGTCTTGGGCAGCATTGGCCTCATCCTTAGATAAGATGGAAATGGGGTGACTGTAGTACAGACGTTGGTCTACTCCATTAGGATACTCGCCACGGCACACCGCTTCGTCCCAAGGGTTGCAGAGATCGAAGGCGCCTTGCCAGCGACAGCCTTTCTTTGCGAAAAACTGTATGGGTATAATAATAAAAATATTATATTATATATACAGGGGCCGCAGAGCCGGGAGCGGTGGGGGGGGGGGGGCTTCAGCCCCAACTTTTTTTTTAGCAACCGTGTACAAAAATGGAGAAAAGACCATAGATTTGTGATCTTCAGCCTGTTCAGCCCCCCCCCCCCTTCACACTTTCGGCTCAGCCCTTCCACTTTCAAAAACTCTCCGCGGCCCCTGATATATCATAAATATATAAATGTGTAAGAAGAAAAGTCTAGGACAGGTATCGTCGTAGCTGAACTTTAAAATCTTTAATTCACCGAGCTTTCGGCTTAATTTGCCTTTTTCAAGAAGGCAATCTTGTTATGAGTTTATCTTCAAAAATGTTGAAGAAGGCAAATTAAGCCGAAAGCTCGATGAATTAAAAATTTAAAGTTCAGACTTTTTCTTCTTACATATTTATATTTTCTGGAGAAACGTCGCCATGGTAAAAAAAAAGTTGAGCCTCATGACATTTATATTATATAATGTATACCCCTCACAAAAAGTTGCGCAAATTGCTTTTCAGGTACGCTTTAGTTATTCCTGATATTCATACCATTGGAAAGATAATGTATTCCCCTTTTTATTGATATCCCATTTGTAATGATTGTGTCATGCTTCAATGCACGAAATATCAGAATATGGAGAAAAGTAAAAAGTCGAATGTTGCAAAATGCATTTATCAAAGAGAAGTTCCGCAACTCGACTTTAGGTCATGGTAACTTTTGGGGTATTTTTTTAATTTTCATTGAATTTTTTATACCATTGTCAAGTTCGTTTATTCCTCTTTTCAATGACACCCTTTAATTGTAACGATAGTGTTGTTCTTGCATAAAAGTTAAATTTTGCAAATTGAATTGTGAGTATTGTGAGCAATAACAATGGAATTCGCAAGTTTTCACTTTTTTCTTTGCATCATATTCATGAGTTATGTGTATTCAAAAATGATGAAACTATTGTAAATAGGGTATCAATGAAAAGAAGAATAAATTAAATTTTTAATGCTATAAAAATTATTAATGATTAAAATCCCACATTAAGGTTCGGATTTGTGTTACAGAAATTTAAACTTAAAATCATATTTCGTTTTTCCATGTATTCAGGTGGTATTCATGGGTTCTGTGGACCCACGCATGACATCATCATGACAAATTAGGTATCAATCAAAAGAGGAATAAATGAACTTGACAATAGTATAAAATTCAATAAAAATTAGAAAATATCCCCGAAGTTATCAGGACAAAAAGTCGAGTTGCGGAACTTCAACGTGATCAATAAAAGTGCATTTTACAACATTTGACATTTTACTTTTCTCCATATTCTGATATTCTGTGCATTTAAGCATGACACAATCATTACAAATTGGATATCAATAAAAAGGGGAATAAATTATCATTCCAATGGCATGAATATCAGAAATAACCAAAGCGTACCTGAAAAGTTATCATGGACCAAATTCGATTTGCGGAGTTTTTGTGAGGGGTTTATATGAATATTTAAATTATTTATCGACCTGTTATTTTCATTTTATGTATTCACTTAATATTCGATTTGAAAAGCCAATATATTTAAGTTCCACATCATCCTTTTTAAGGGATAATTTTCTTAAAATTGTATTATCGCGATAGACATATATTTTTCATGATAGCTTGGGGTACGCTTTAGCAACAAGAACAACAACAAATAATAATTACGTTTTATAACTATAGGTTTTCCCGGCCAATTTCATACATTTATCATCCGTTTTCATTGAATATGTATTCAAATTCGTGTGTTTGATGCAACAGACCGACTTTAGTCAAACAATTTCGTGTTTATGCTCTCAAATTCGTTTTTAGGCACACCAAGTAATGGTTGCAACGTTCAAAATCGGATATAGGCATTTAATTTCATTATTTGTGCATTCAAATTAGTGCGAATTTCAGTATACGGAATGAAATGTCGACAAGATGAACACGAATTTAAATAGCTATTGCCGAATGTATATGCTTATTATGTGAACTAGAATGCGTAAATATGAAATCGATCACAACAATCGTTAATTTTTATGATTGAACACGATTTCGACTGGCAACATTTCGATGCATCAGCATTTTTTCCGAAAATGAATGCCTCTAATATGCAATTGATTGACAAAGCAATTAAATTGACCGGGAAAACCTATATTATAGGTTTTCCCGGTCAAGTTTAAACTATATCTATAAACAATTTTTACATTATGCAGCAACCATTGTTTTCCGAATTGCAATCGCGATTAATAAAAGTCAGCAGTCAGACTCGTTTTTGGGTGCCCGCAATAAAAAAACTTACCAACCAAATTGCAAAGTATATGCAAGCAATTTGACATTATGAGCATTGGTATGAATCAAACGTCATTTAAATTCGCCGATTAGTAGTTTCGATCGCTCAAAAACGAAATCAAATGCTCAAATACTAGCTTGCTTGCTACCTGTGTTAAATTGAATGACCGATAGCACCGATTCGAACGATATTATTTCAATTAAGTGTATAAAAATCACGGTTTTTTGCAGTGCAAAATCAGGTTTTGCCACTTTTGCATACTGTTGTCAGTGGCGGATCTACGGGGGGGGGTTTGGGTTTCAACCCCCCCCCCCCCCTTGGGATGCAAAAAAAAAAAAAAAAAAAAAAAGGAGGAGAAAGGGAGAAAGAAGGAAAGAGGAGAGAGAAGCAAAGAGGGAGAAAAGGAAGAAAAGAAGAAAGAAGGCAGTGGTGGATCTACGGGGGGGGGGGGTTCACCCCCCCTTGGGCGGGCTGCCTAGTAAAAAAATTATGTGCATGAGAAAATGCCATCATAATGTCCAGACTCACATATATGTCCCTAAAGAAGCATCCTGTCTCGACAGCAATGGACAATATCATATATGGTCACACCCCCCCCCCCTCCAGTGCTATCCTAATCATGTTCCTCATCTAGTCTAGTTGGATGCAGCAATCTTAACTCATAGACGTTCACAGGGATTACGAGTAGTGCAGTAATCAATATCCCCCCCCCAAAAAAAAAAAAAAAAAAAAAAAAAAAACCGGGGACCATTTCTTTTTTTTTTAAATCTTATCTTTTTTTTAACTTGTAATTTTTTTATTATTATTATGTATTTATTTTATTATCATTATCATCATCATTATTATTATTATTTCTTTTTTTTTTGGGGGGGGAGAGAGGAGGGTGGGCGAACAAAATAGAAAGTACAGAAAGTGCCTGGTTTATTAATTCCATATATCTTTTAAAACCCAATATTTTCGGCTCGCGCTTCGCGCTCGCGGATACTAAATTATAATGCACAAATAACTCAAATTTTGAGCTCAAATTTTTTCGGCTCGCGCTCGCGCTCGCAGATACTTAATAGGGTCTACAATAACACATTATCTAAAAAAATTAATTAATACTAGAAAGTGCCTTTATTTATTCCATATATCTTTTAAAACCCAATATTTTCGGCTCGCGCTTCGCGCTCGCTGATACAAATCATAATGCACAAATAATTTCAATTTTGAGCTCAAAATTTTCAGCTCGCGCTTCGCGCTCGCAGATACTTAATAGGGTCTACTAAATACACATTATCTTTGAAAAATAAATTAATACTAAAAAAGTGCCCTTTATTTATTCCATATATCTTTTATAACCCCAAATTTTCGGCTCGCGCTTCGCGCTCGCTGCCTATCATAATGCACAAAACAACTCCAACTCTAAAATTGTTTAAATAATTCCTCGTTTAGGTCAGTATAGCCATAAATCGGGGATTGTCTAAAACTCGCGCTCCGCTCGTTGCTCGCTCCGCTCGCAAGATTTTTTTTTCATCCCCTCAACCCCCCCCCCCTGGAAAAAACCTAGATCCGTCCCTGGTTGTGAACTGAGAGATTTGAAGAAAAAAAATCATAAATCGGTTTTAAAATAAAAGACCTACGAAAGTTTGAGAAATCTTGTTGTAGGCCTAATATGGTTTTTCCGGCCAATTTCATACATTTACCATTCGTTTTCATATCATGTGTATTCAAATTTGTGTGTTTGGTGCGGCAGACTGACAATAAGTCAAACAAATTTCGTGTTCATGCTCTCAAAATCATTTTTAGGCACACAAATTAATGCTTTCGAAGTTCAAATTCGAGATATAATCATTCAATTCATTATTAATGCATTCACATTAGTGTGATGGCAGGGTAAGCTCTTTAAAAAACACTTTCAATTTCGTTTCAAGCGATCGATTTCCATGATTCAGCATCCAAATCCATTATACAAGTACACATATTTATGATAAGGATTAGGTAATCTTGACTATTTTATCAGTAAATGTGATTTAATCATTATTGTGATTATCGTCTTCGTTTTTAATTTCAACACCTCTCTTTTACTCCAAATGTCATTTGATAAAAAAATAAATCATTGCCATTATTAGTGTATTGCATTTGTGAACATCAATTTCCATTATCATGATTCTTATGTCTTCATTGTCAATCTTTATTTTCATCGTTATAATCGCAATTTTTTTATGGGCTTCATTTGACATCTTTGTTCACAACAAGGCATGATTACTAATAAACTTTTTTAATTTAGTGATATGTTCTGACATCAATTAAAAATACGCATGAGCAATGTAAATTTCAAAAGGTACTTTACATGTTTAATTTGAATTCTTCTATCATGAACTTGTTTTGTCTATAAACGAATTTGAATATACGGAATGAGAGGGCACACGAATTTGAATAAACATTGCCGAAAATATATGCATATTATGTGAACTAAAATGCACAAATACGAAATCGGTCACCATAATCGTTAATTTTGATGACTGAATACGATTTTGAATGAAAATATTTCTATGCATCAGCGTATTTTTACGAAAATGAATGTCTCTAACATGAAATTGACTGACAAAACAATGAAATGGACCGGGAAAACCTATATTTATCATGTTCGGAACTCAAACTGTTTCCATTATGTCAACTTGTTATAGGCTAAACTATTGAGAAAAATGAGAACCATATGCCTACATTAGTGATCAATATGGTTGCCCGTTCAGGTTAAAAATTTCCAAGTTCAATTTGATATTTCCTTTAGTCAAATTCGTCCAGAATATGATCGCGATTAAAAATTTGCAATCAATTCCGGTTATGGAAAGCCAAAAAAAAAAAAAAGCGTTATATCGTTTTCAAATTTTGCCGACCATTTTATATCGAGAGCAGTCGTCGTATTCTTCAATGGTCTCTAAAATTCTTCCCTTCATGCACATTGACGAAATCAATGTACATAATAAACAGTTTTTATCGCACAAAAACAAAATTGAGAACTCACTAACGAATATGAAAGAACAAAAAACGAAATCGTTTGTTCTAAGCGTGAATTTAAACGACTGATAGCTCCGCTCACCCAGGTACCGTTTAAATTTAAGGTACATGACGAATTCGTTTGCAAGGATTTCAAAATTGAGTGGGAAACCAATATTAACACGAATAAAGCGAAAATTGACATTTTCAAAAAAGTCATTTTGAGGGTCTTAAAAAGCGTAAAAGTTTGTTTTCTGTTTTGTGTTAAGAGCTGGTGGTTTTATCCTCCAACATTTTCACCCTATCCAAACCAATTCCGATACGTTTCACTGTTTTCATAGTTTAGTAAACAGATTATAGGCCAAGGGTAAGTCTCCTTAATGTGCAAAATCCTCCAATTAATAATTTGCACTGAAAGAATTGACATCAGATATTGCTATCAACATTATCGCACAAGTTGTGAGAACATCCGAAGTAAGTCATCTTGTCATGGTCTAATCATCACACTTTAATGTTGTTCTTTTTTTTAATTTCGTATAACGACAATTTTGCCTTAAAAGTGTATTCATTCATGCATGTATCATTATGTATAAACATTATTGCAAAACGATATCGCTCAAAACGTTTTTGTTAAAAAGTTCTAAATATGTTGGAAGGTTTTAAATTGCTTAGATATTGTACACAATTATTTTGAGTTTAATCTACTTTTTTTTATAGACTTGGTACATAACTTTAGGATGAGACCAACGATCAGGAACTAACGCCGATTTGAACATAATAATAAGGCATAGAGTTGGGCCAAAGTTCTGAACTTTATTCTTAATTGTATAATTTGTAAAAATTCAAATACCAATTATTGAATAAGACATTGGAATCTTCATGAAACTAAAATTTAATGAAACGTGCAAGAAGGTCTGTAGAAGTAAGCAAGCGATTTTATTCTACAAAAAAAGGCTTTTCTCCCTCTTCATTGAAGCATTATTATTTATATAAATAAAATGACATAGAGTCAATCAAACATTTCAATTTATCATGCAAATAATAACAAATCTTCGTAACCATAAAATAAAACCTAAAAAGTTAAATGACGCGATAACTCCGCTCTGCCAGGTGACGTTTAAATTGAAGGAACATTTACGAATTCGATTGCAAAAGAGATTAGATGACCACGAAAACTTAGTAATCTACATTTACAATAAATATCTTATTTCTCATTTTCAAATGATACATGTTTTATACCGGCTTTTAATAAAATAATGTTTCATCTTAAAGTAAATTGAAAGCGTGAAAAGTTATTTGATGCATCAAATCGAAATCAGACACTAGTCGCCAAGCAAATTAAAGCACAGTGTCGAGGAAATCGGCAAAATATCAAAACTGCTCTATTTCATGTATTTGAGGGAAATATTTCCTGATTTCTGAATTTTCAATGTTTTTTGTATGGTCGTAAAAAAAGTGAATAGAAATGATTAGGGGAAAGCCTTTAAAATGGATTGTTTGTTGGGATCTTTGATTTTCTGGCGACTTGTGTCTGACTTTGATGTGATGGGTCACATATTTTTAATGCATCAAATCTACACATACCTGCTTTGAGGAACGATAAGGAATTTTGAACTACCTCATGGTGGCATGCTATTAAGGTTCGATTTGATTTGATTTGATTCATTTATTTTTTGACGGTGAAAAAAAAACCTAGTTCAGCTAGTTCAATTTGCCATTCACAATACATTTAATAGAAAGCAAGCAAATAAACAGTAAAAACAAACATAGCATCAGACGACGAGAACAATATAAAAATATTATGGTTAATGACAGCGATGAGAAAGTTCCACAAAAGTCAGAAAAATAAATGAAATTTATAATGACAAAAACAAAAATAAAAAGGTGAGACTTTTCAAATACACTTACTTGTAGTTCATAGTGTTCCAAAAATGCCATCCCTCAACCGCCTCACTTTGACAGGTTGGTCTCCCAAAAGGTTCGAATTTCGGGAAACACCCCCCGTAGTTCGCGTCGTCCGGCAATTGTGCCGAAGATGTCCCGATCCCCACCGCCAATAGGGTGACAACAATCGTCCACATCATGTTCCAATTCGAACGAATTTTCGACCGAGATGATTATTTACGAAGGTCTAGATTGTAGCTATGACTGGGTGAGGAATGAACTCGAAATTTTTGAGCGAACCATATAAATGAAGAGTTTGATTCCAAAGAGAGCTAAATCCACTTTTGATGAAAAATTGAGAACAATTCTCAACCGAGATGATTATTTACGAAGGTCTAGGTCGTCTGGGTGAGGAATGAACTCGAAATCTATGAGCGAACCATATGAATGAAGAGTTTGATTCCAAAAGGAGCTAAATCCACTTTTGATGAAAAATTGAGTTTTGACACGTGACCATTGTTCAGATTTGTACCTGTCTATGAACAAAATTTTTGAAACCTAAATTCAGAGAGCAATTATTGCAAAATATACATTAAAATATTACTTTTCCATAGACACCTGTACAAAATTTCGCTAACAAATGCCTTTTTCTCAAAAGTGACAAAAATGGATTTAGCGCCTTTTGGACTCAAACTTTTCAAATTTGTGGGATTTGACCATGTGTAGTTTATTCGAAAGAACTACGACAGAATGGCGAATGGAACAATGGAATATCGAATTTTCAAGGATGACCTTGTTAATAAGCTCAAGGTCAAGGCCATTTATTCATATGATCACGATCTTATTGCGAAACACCTGTGTTATCTATTTATTTATTTATTTATCTATTTATTTACCTTTTTTTTTTGAGGGGGGACGGGGTCTGGTATTATTCAGAGTAAGATTCAGGTTCAGATTACGATTTAGAATGATTTTATTGGCCATTTCGGAAATTCGTTTTGTCGACATTACATCGTAAAGCAGAGACATTCAAAATAAATTGTAGTACACGAAAAAAAAAATGTCTAGATTTAGTACACATCCGTAGACATCCACATGTTTGAAAACAATAGACAAAATATGTTTCCTTTTGCACACGCTGCGTCATATTTGCCTGAGCTTTGTATCTAGGTTTCAACTAATAAAGCAAGAACAATATTTTGGGTTTAATTTGGCACCACATAATAATAATACTTAATATTTATACTGCGCTCTTCCCAGTAGACCCAAAGCGCTTACAAATACATAAATAATAATAATGCAATGCAAATAAGTAATGTTGATGAATGTTTTTAAAAACAAACAAACTAAAGGTTACAAAATAGATGTGTCTTCAGTGCCTTTTTGAAGGTTTCAACTGAAGGGGACTGTCTAATAGAGAGTGGTAATGTATTCCAATGCTTTGAAGCAGATACTGTAAATTTTCTATCACCGAAT
This sequence comes from Paracentrotus lividus, assembly GCA_940671915.1. Classification (NCBI taxonomy): domain Eukaryota; kingdom Metazoa; phylum Echinodermata; class Echinoidea; order Camarodonta; family Echinidae; genus Paracentrotus; species Paracentrotus lividus. Next base: position 37,662,813 of record CALNVZ010000218.1, on the reverse strand, counting down.
AATCTTCTGGTAATAGAATATGTTAGGAGAAGAGGATCGCTGGCTGATCTAAGTGATCGTGTGGGTTTGTACAGATTCAAACAATTGTGTAAATATTGTGGAGCTAGGTTATTTCGTATCTTATATTCAAACAAGAGCATTTTGAAAATTACATATCAATTCTACTCCACGTGAAATGTAAACCTAACGTATGACATTAAATCTTAACATAAAGACGCGTCCATTATTTGAGGAGGGGAAACGCAACATTACATTCATGAGTTTAGTGGAAATACAACTGAGCGGCGCACAAAATTATACGGTTCTACATTAATGTCAACAAAACCCGCGCTATAACGGCGGGAAGCGACCGATTGACAACTGCATGCAATTATTACTTAGCGTACAAAAACTCGCCTAAGAAAACTTCCCTGTGGTAAAATGGTCTGGTCAGTCGATCCGTTCGAGCTAATTTCTCATGGACATGAAATAAATAATTGAACTTTTATCATAGTTTTCGTAGGTAGATGCTTCAGACCAGATTGGGGAAAATACATTTTGGCAAGCCTATAACACCATTGTGCTAAAGTTGTAATCAGAATCTTTATTTCACATAGATTGATGTTCCTAACGATTATTGATATAAATAGTGATCTTGTCACATCTTGCGAAGACGCCGTCCACATGCGATATGCATGTGATATGCGGAAATATTGACCCATCGAGTAAAGATTCGTTTGTGATAATGTTCAAAGTGACAGGACTTTTTTTTAACCAATCGAAATGAATTTACCATCTCTGGAAAGGTGAGAATTCAAGCTTTTAAAAACGGCTTGATCATTAAGCTGTTATATAATTATGCGTTATCCAGGAAGATAATTATGTGGCGTATGAGCTATTTTGAGAGCAAAATTGGCCATATTGTACAGGAATTTGATCTGATTAGGATTTCGAATTGACACAAGTGACAGGACTTTTTTTCCCCTTTGCAGTAAGTTATTCCTATTTTTGAAAAAAAAAAGACTCTTAGCGTAATTATTCAAGTTGATCATTTCTTTGAAAAGTTAGTTGCTCGCCATAATCAAGAAAACAAACTAGTGAAAAAACTGTGCAAAATACAAAATGTCTATGGCAGCGTTTGATTTGCGTAGAGTGATAGCGCCCTCTTCCTCTTAAGTTTACAACTAGAATTGATATGCCCTTTTCTCAAAGGGTAACCAGTGGAGGGTGTTCAACAGTGGCCGAGATGGATGATCTCTAGACACCTGTAATACTAAACGAGCTGCCCAATTCTGCAGCCGTTGTACCCGAATTAATTGATTCGAAGGAATAGTTGAAAGAAGGCCATTGCAGAAGTCAATACGAGAAAGAACCAAAGAATGCACAGCATTATAGTCTAGAGCCATTTCTAAAAAAGAGGCCTCTATAAACTTTTAGAAGCATTTTGAGGTAAAAGTTGGGAACCAGTCTATTTCACATAATTAAAGGGGAATTATCCCCGCAGAGAAATTTAGCTTCAGGAAATGAAGACAAACCCCCAAAACATATTGGGAAAGTTTCAGAAAAATCAAGCAATGAATAAGAGAGATATGAATTTTTAGATTTTGAGATCACTTATGATATGGAGATCCTCCAACTGGCAACGCGACCATGATGTGTGATGTAATGCAGGGAGATCTTTCCCATATCTATTGTACACATTGTAGTAAAATCCTCTTTTTTCTTGATTCTAAAGGGAGAATAAAGAATCTTTTTATGGGATGACTTGTAAATATATGAAAGTCATAATATATCATGAAAAGAAAAGCTGGTCTATCATTAGAATGAAAATAAAGAGACATTTTGAATAGTTTTTGTGCACACCATATGGGGAGTTCTCCCTTTGTGACATCACAAATGGTGACCCGCGTTGCCAATGGGAGATTTCCTATGTCATTAGAGATCTCAATATTCAAATACTCATGACTTTCTTATCATTCATCAGATTTTCACCAAATCTTCACTAATGTGCTTATTTGATTTTTCTGCATTCACAGTAAGCCAATTATCTACAAAGGGACAATTCTCCTTTAAAGTGTGCTGAATCTGATAAGACCGGTTCCCAAGCCGATTTTTGACGTTTTCACCACCTAATTTGCATAAACAAAATGGCCGCCAAATTGACAATTTTTGAGCTTCTGTCTCCACTCTTCCCTGGTTGTATTTATTTCTTACCCTCATAATGGCCGCCTAATTTCACACTCACAATAAATATCATACTAAATTGCTTGAATAAGCATTAGAATTTAAGAAAACAATCAATTTAATGTTTTGAAACTAATTAATTATGCAAATTTATGCAAGTTTACAACCTTATATGCTATTATTTCATCAACTTAAGTAAAACATTTGTAAACTGTGGTTCAGATATCTTTCACAACATTTTTAAATTATTTTAAAGCCCCAAACATATTATTTCATGATGGATGCTCATTAATTTCATTGTTATGCATTTTTTTCTTTGTTTTTCCACGTGACTTTGAACAAGGTCTGTGAAAAATAGTCACATGAAACATGATAAACTTTAAGGATGATTGTGGTCTTGTATGTAGGCACAAATAGACAAAAACTAACATTTGTGAAGCAACGGAAACACATGCACATACGCTCACACCACACCCACCCACACACACACACACACACACACACACATATATAAATACACACACAGGCACACACACACACGCACTCATCTGCATGTACAATAGGCACTTTCATACAAAGTGTTTACCATCTGACCATTGAGCCTACTTCTTCTGCCATTCGTGTCACTACCTTAAAGAGAATGTAGTGTAGTGGGAAAAATGAACAAATTATCATGAGCTTTCAAATTATTTTAATGGTATTTAGAATATTCTAGAAAAAATTTCAGTAGAAAGGATTGCTCTTCAAAATGTTGAATTGTTATCAACCTTTCCCTATCAGTAAGAGACAGTTCCTTCCACAATTCAACCTTAAGACCATAGCAATAATTTCGCTTTAAATGTGAATAATGCTGATCAGTGTTTTTTATAGGATTGTGTTCTGGGGTTAAACTCTTTCAGGTCTACAAGGGTACATAGTTCCATCAGGTGGACACATACCAGAAGATGTTCCTTGGTTTGCTTTTTCCCACACTCACACTAAGTTTGTCCATCATCGCTGTACCCCCATTTTTCCGTTAGGACCTTACACTGTCCTATGCCACCGGTGCCTGAGCATGTCAGGTTCAGGCATGACCAGGTGTGCTATGGCTCATCAGAACCTGATGAGAGAGATTCTTTTGGACATTTTGTATGGCATTTATTTGAGGTGGCTGGTCCATAGAGATGGTCTTCGATTGTGTGCAGAGCTAACAAGGGAGTAAACTATGTCTTGATTTCAGTCTCTAATTGGCATGATTATAATTATAGAGAGGATATGGGGAGGTTATCCCCATTTGGGGTTAGCCAGCTTCTTTAGAACTTTATTCCTGGATCCTAATTTTTCTTTTTCTTGGTAATGTATTGAACAATCTAATGCCAAATTGACGTAGTTCAGCGCAGAGACATGTTTGAGCAGTTAATGCAGATTTCTGTATTATCTGATCCTCAATTGTCGTTGGGCACCTGTGTTCTAGAGGTTGAAGACATTATTTTGACAGTTTTCATAATTCACTAGCAAAGGGATTTGCAGCATATTAACGAGTTATTTTGACTTCTTCATAGGAATTTCATGTAAGGCAATGCAGAGGTCATCAACATATACAAGAACTCTTTACATTGGGGTGTACTGGTTGTCATTAGTGTAATGTTGAGAGCAGAGTGGCAAGGACTCTCCCTTGTGGGGCCATTTTTCTGCTTGCCATCTTTCAGGACTTCAAGATGAGGTTTGCCACCAAGGAATTCGCCATCAGCTTACCAGCTCTTCCAACCTGTAGGCATTGCAATGGGGTGTGCTATCTATCGAATCCTATTTTTCATTGCAAAAAGAAAGTAACTACGTTTTTAGCTGCATTTTCCAGTTGAAGAGGTATTAAGATCGAACTTGGACTCAAGCTGCAAAAAATACCAGCTTTCATGGATGACCTGACTTTACTCAACCGGTGAAGGCTATTGAGCACATGGACAGCTGATATGCTGGTGTAGGATAAAGTTCAAACCAAAGAGAAATCAAGGACTTGACCATCAGGGAAGGAAGGGTAGATGACAAGACATGTTACAGTGTAGCGGATAAGGTCATTCCAAACAATATCAGAAGCCCCTGTCCAGAGCTTGTGGTACTAGTTCAATAAGGAGCTGTCTCACAAGAACCAGATTAATGAGGACCAGGTGATGTGAAGATGGACTGAAATGTATGGACAGATGTGCCCTCCCAAGTAAATTGAAGTTGTGGTGCCTGAAGTTTGGGTTCTTCCCAGATGATGGCCACTGATGCTGTACGAAATAGAATGACGCAATATACTAATAGGATAGAACAAAGAATATCTGCTAAACACGTTTAATTTTCCATGCACAACAAACATTAATGGACATTTCACAAAACTTATTCTACCCCTGATCGCTGTTCCAGAGGAGAGGAGTTAAGAGGTGAAGAAAGCTAACATGTTATGGATAAGGCAGTTTGCCTTGTGCAGCAAGGAGCTTGGTGTCGATTGTAATGCCTTGAACCACAGTCCTTGTCCTGGAAAGACATATAGAAGATGGAAACAGGTACACCCAAGTTCTTGCTACCAGCATCAATGATGTTTGTCCCTCCCCACACAACCTGAGGATTAAGTTGACTCAAGCATATTCTATCAAATTCCCATGTCTATCTTGAAGAAAGCTCATATACTTTGAAGCACAATTAGATCCTAGGAGTGCTTAGCAATGCGCTAGAGAATGCTGTGAAAGGGCAGACCAAACAAAATCATCAAATTCCCCTGTGATGATCTCATTCGTAAAGACAGGAATGTACACTGTCCAGAGTCAACAAGAAAGGTATACCAAAGGCAAACAAAGCTGACTCCTTCGTCTAAGCAAGAAACTGGCAGTTGATTCACATGGAACAGCAGATGACATTCCCCAGTGAAATTATAAATGTGACCAGATATGGTATTCTGCATGATCAAGGGAGTCTAAGTGGGCATAGCTCTCTGTGAATTGACTCTCCTTTGGGTGGAGATGGCCCATAAGTACAAGACATCAAAGTATGATGGACTAACATGTATGACAGAGTGCAAGGAGAGGGATGGAAGGTAGAATTCTACCCAGTGAGGGCTGCAGAGAGAATTAGCTCCACATCTTCCTCTTAAGGATGGGAATAACCAATATACCGACATCTTCCTCTCGAGGATGGGAATAACCAATAGAGGGTCAAAGCTGGCTAGGACTTCATCGATCGCTACCTGTACAATGTGTTGAATGTCATCATTCAAACATTGAATTCATTTTTTCATTCCTTTTTTCATTGATCTTTATGTGACAATTTTGATAGATTTCGTTCTAAGTCACGTGCAAAAACAAAAAAATAAAAAATAAATTTGCATAAACATATAACAAATGAGCGTCGAGATTAAATGACATTTCTGTTTTACAAAGATTTCAAAATGTTGGGAAGGATATCTGAATTATATCTGAATATCTGATATCTGAAAGTTGAAGAACTAATTTCATCAAGTTACTCATGTTATAGCATGTAAGGTCTCAAACATGCATTAATTTGCATAATAAATTGATTTTTGAATCATCAAATTCATTATTTTCTTAAATTCTTATGCTCAGTCTAACAAGTTTACATAATAATCAAAGTGACTACAAAATAATGTGGTCATAACGAAGTTAAAAAGTGGATACAACTAGGAAGGAGTGTAGGTATAATGCCGAAGGTAAAAAAAAAATGGTCAGTTTGGGGGCCATTTTGTTTATGCAAATTAGATGTTGAAAACTTTAAAAGTCAGCTTGGGAGCTCATGCCGTCTTATCAGACTAAGCAAATTTAAATTATGTGAAATAGACCGGTTTCCAACTTTAAAGTAAAGGTTAAAGAACTCTTAAGTTAATTTGATCAAGTTATATCATGTAAGGTCGCAAACATGCATAAATTTGCATAATTAATGAATTTAGAAACATCAAATTGATTTTTTTTTCTTAAAATGCAATACTCAGTGTATCAAGTTTACATAGTAATCAATGTGGGTGCAAAATAATTAGACCAATTATACAGGTAAAATGTTTATACAACCAGGGAGGAGTGGAGACATACATGTAAGCTCGAAAATGGTCAATTAGGTGGCTATTTTGTTTATGCAAATTAGGTGGTGAGAACGTGAGAAATCGGCTTGGGAACCGGTCTTATCAGACTCAGCACATTTGAATTATGTGAAACAGACCAGTTCCCAACTTTTACGTAAAGGTTGAAGAACTCTTGAGCTAATTTTATCAAGTTATAGCCCCATTGTAGCATATAAGGTCTCAAATATGCATAAATTTGCATAATTAATGAATTCATAAACATAAAATTGATTATTTATTAAAAGTTTAAATAACAATCAATGTGACTGCAAAATACTCCTGCCGTTACGAGGGTAAAAAGTGGACACAACCAGGGAGGAATAGAGACTTAAGCTAAAAAATGTTCAAATTGGCGGCCATTTTGTTTATGCAAATTAGGTGGTGAAAACGTGAGAAATCGGCTTGGGAACCGGTCTTATCAGATTCAGCACACTTCAATTATGTGAAATAGACTGGTTCCCAACTTTTACCTAAAAATGCTTCTAAAAGTCATATTTTGCCTAAATGGGTCTAGTCTATTATGACAGGCAGACTGGTCAATAAACCTCCTAATTCTATTGATATTTCTTAAATAAAATGTAACCGTACTACAAATATGAGACATATGATGAGACATCGACATGCGGCTATCAAATACAAGGTTTCTTATTTTGTCAGAATGGCTAATATGTGTATCACCAACATCTAGATGAACATTAGGAATAGCACACATATTGTGAGCAGAAGCATCAACGAAGAATTCAGTCTCTGAATAATTTAGCTTTAACTTGTTGACTACCATCCATTGTCTTATATCTGTAATACAATTCTGAAGTTTTGTTAGTGCATTATTGAGAGCACCAGGAGTTTTTGGATTGAAAGATACATATAACTGTATGTCATCGGCATAGAGATGATAATCATTGAGTGATGTGGGATGATATCCCCAACAGGAAGGGTATAAATAGAGTATCTTATGGGTCCTACTATTGATCCCTGAGGGAGCCCAAATTCCAGTGCTCTAGGATTAGACAAATTGCCGTCAATATCAACCTGAGATGTCCATCCAGAAAGATGCGACTGAAACCTAGACAAAACTGTTGACCTGACACCTATTCTTTTGGAGAGACGAGATAGAAATATTTGATGGTCAATTGCATCAAATGCAGCTGATAAAACTAACAGTGCCATAAAGACTACCTGATTTGAATCAAGTGCAAACATTATGTAATTTTTTACTTTGATTAGAGCTGACACTGTACTATGACTTGACCTGTAAGCGGACTGAAAGGAATCAAAAAGATCATTAGTTTCAATGTGATGAACTAATTGCGTACAAGCCGCTTTCTCAATGAGTTTGCCTAAGAATGTTAAGTTTGACACTGGTCTATAATTTATGAGATCATTTTGGTCTAAACTGGGTTTCTTCAGGAGTGGTTTAATTATTGCTGAATGTGCTCCACTGGGGAAAATTCCTGTAGAGAGAGATTGATTTACAACATCTGTTAACAATGGTAACAATAGATCAATGTTCTCCTTCAGGAGCCATGTTGGGATTGGATCAAGTCGACAGGATTTAGAAGCAGATGACATGATCATCCTGGATAAATCCAACTGTGTGAGCATCTGAAAATCTTCAAAAAGAGAAATGTTTTGATTATCGTTATCATGAAACTGAATATTCACAGGTCTGTCAGAAGTGTCGATTTCATCTCTCATTTTTCTTATTTTACCAACAAAGCATGAAGAGAACTGATTTGCCAATCTAGATGCAGAATCATATAAGGGAAGTTGGTTTGACTTCTTATTCAAAAGTGAATGGACAATCTGATATACCTCTTTCACAGCACATGAACTTAGCCTATCTTTCAAGAAATCTTCTTTCGAAGTATCAATAAGTTGGCATACATTCTTGCAAGCTTCTTTAAATAAAGTACGATCCGAGTCTGTTCTCGTCTTACGCCATTTGCGCTCTGTTTTACGGCGACAATCGAGCCTCAGGACAGATTCATTAAGCGGCCATGGTCTACGCAACTTCAACGGGCGAGATCTGGTTTCAGATGGGGCATGTTTATCAAGTACATTTATTTAGTGATCCAAGAAACATACCAATCGAATAAAGATACATCATCTAGAATTGAAGGTTGAGATGACACTAATTCATCAAGATCATGAGTGAATTGAATTTTATCAATTTTACGATAGTTATATAAGGAAGAAGTAGTGGAGACAGGCTCTGATTTCATATTAACCAGTGAGAAACACATCATGAAATGATACAGAGACACCAGCTGTATCAACCGTATGACAGCTTTATATTAGTTACTGAATCATCTCTGGTAAAAACCAAATCTGAAGTGTGAGCCATGTTATGTGTTGGATCTGGACGTGCTGGACTAACCCAACGGATGCAATAGTATTCCTCATATGAAGCACATCATTCTTAGTCTTATCTTCCCAATGGACATTAAAGTCTCCTAATAATACAACCTTTCCTTAACAAAGTGATATTTCGCATACATATTCATCGAATTCCTTTAGGAAATCAGCAATTGTGTATCTATTTGCTGAAGAAGGTGGTGGTCGATACACAATGAAGAAATGTACAGAACATGATAAGTCGGTAATATGTACACACTCAAAAGTAGAGAAACTCAAAACGGAGCTTTTGATCATTAACTTAAGTGTAGACTTGTGCAATATGCCAAAACCACCCCCACGTGTGGTAGAATTTCTTGGTGAATTTATAAATGCATACCCAGTAGGAGTGCACTCCCCGATTACCACATCATCCTTGGTGTTTCACCAGGTTTCAGTAATAAACATGATATCGATATCGTATTCATTGACATACTCATTGACATAATTGTAGTTTTGTTCCTTACAGAATGCGCATTCCAGAGACAAACATTACAATTTGATTTTACAAAAGAATTATTTACATATGAAACTGGTCGTAGGTTGGTGGCGTTCCTCCCTCTCTGCTTCTGGACATGGTTGATGCACCTATTTGTGGATTTCTTATTATGTCCCCCTCTTTTTCCTCGAAGATGAGTCAGGATACCGAGTTCGTTGATCCTATTCCATACATTCCCAGGCAGAATGTATCTGCTCTTGCAGGCAGGTTTGCACTGTAATAGAAAATCCCTGTCATAAACGATAGGGGAGAGTGGGGTTAGTTGGAACACGGGGTTAGTTGAAACATTGTAATTTTCTTTAACGGCTACAAATATATTTATGCAAATCTACCCTCAGTTTGTTGCTATTAGCAACTGCCATCCACCACATTTTAGACAGCACACGTGCTTCAAGCCTCGTGAAGTTAGAAAGCAATGTTTGTTTTTTCACCTTCTGAGTAAATTTTGTCACTTTTACCAAAGTTTTATTATCTCAAAGAAGATCATAAGTCAAGTTGGTCAGTTTTTTTATTATAACAAACAGTTATACCAAGCTACAAAACAAGTTTAATATATGGCATGTTGTTGTCCCTCTTTAAGCTTTTGTGCTGTAAGCTTACAAATGTCAATTGGGCCTTTGGGGTTAGTTGGAACATTTTGAACGGGTTAGTTGGAACATGTACTAAATAAGTAAATAGGTTTCAGCTGAACAAAAAAATAAAATTCATATAATTCAGTGACGTGTTCCGAAATATTCTTATACATGTATATTAGTGCAAATTGGACAATTTTTATGCAGAATGCTACTTCACAGGACTTAAGAATTTCTGTATGTGAGTGGATGCTATCAAGTGTAATAAAACATGAAATAAAAAAAAAATGAACACCAATCTTCAATATTTTAATTGGAATCAATAGAGCAAGTTAGCTGAACCCATGCGATAATGTTGTAGATAGTTTAAATATAATTTTTAAGATACCATGCACAATGTTTCAACTCACCCCATACCATATTCCAACTAACCCCGTGTATGGGGTTAGTTGGGGTTAGTTGGAACACTTGACATGATCTTGTTGAAGATGGATTTTTTTCCGGAACCATCAATAAGTTTAAGAATTTTATGTGGTATATTTGTAGCATACAGATATAAACTCAAGCTGATCATTTATTGTTTCTTGAAATAAATCCGCTTTTGTTTTACGGCCATTTTCGTGAAAAATGTTCCATATAACCCCGCTCTCCCCTACGTTCTCCAGTTCTATCGTAGGATGTACAATGATTCCGACTTACATGGTCTCTCTGTAGATCTCAGTAGCGGACGCAGACCGGAGTCACACAATGAAGTTACCGGGCCCATGCGTAAACATAATAGAGCCGCTTTTGTCCCCAGACCACATTGGGCCCCCGAAACGCATTCAATTCGATTTTCTTGGATCCGCGCCTGCATTGTTGGACCTGGGTTCGGATCTATGTCACCAGACTTTAACAACTGGAACTGGAAAGTTGCTGTTGAGTTCTTGTAGTATAGCTAACGTTGCTTCAAATACTTGCAATGAATCCATGATAGTGAAGTATTTGTATATCCATGTTCGTGTAGATGATGTGCATGCACAGTTGTAGTTGAAAGTTGACTTGCAGATAGAATTTGAATGATGAGCCATAGCCTGAATAGATCCATTGTCAGCATGTCCATTGTAGTACAATACTGGTAGCTTCTCAAGTTGAGTGAACATGAATGTTGTACATAGGCACACATGTAATGTATAGCCTGAGTGTACAAAATGGCTTACAAATTTAGTATGGCTCAAATAAAAATATATAACATCAAATTTCTCACCAAATACTGGAAAAATATACATGAAAAGTTGGTAAACAGCTGCTATACATAAAACAAATCTAGATGATATAATTCAAGAACCAGTACAAGCAGCAATAACATAAATATTGATACAAATAATAGAGCAAATATAATGTCAGCCACGCAGTGCGACTTACAAATCACATGATTTGAAAAGATTTCATGCCTAATTTATCTTTCCCCGACTGTACTTTTTTTTTTTAAGTCTAAAATGTTGCCATCTGTTTCGAGGGTGAATTGCCATTTGGTCTACAACTTGTGCAATACCACTCTGGTTTCACCCCCACATGGTCTAATATGTTTCTGTCCAAAACCATACTCGTTTTGGGGGAATTACCCCTTAGGCATCAGCATGGTCAGTTTGTCTGATTTTCAGTTAGGCTACAGACCTCCATTTTGTCTAATATCAACTGTCACTTGGTCTAATACCACAATCTAGAAGAATCTGGAATAACCAGAATGTTTGGTTACTTTGACTTGGTATGTTCAACTTTGGAATTCTCTTCCGAATCATGTTAAAGCTATAAAGAATGTTTACAATTTTAATAGTGCATTCATACCTGAAACAAGAATCTACTAAAAAGCACCATTAGTACAAAATTACAGATAACAGTTGAGTCATAAGTAGTCGTGGTTTGTACAGTATAATTTTATGTTAACGTATAATTTTCCTGGTATAGATATTTTTCTTAATTAATAGATATATTAACTATTACTGCTAAAAGATTTAGCATTTATTGTTTGTCGATTATTTCACCATTTTGTATTGTTTCTTGTTGTTATGCAGGCATTTCACGTAATTATTATAAGCTGTTCTCATTTTGTTCAAAAAATAGGACCCCATTGGAAACAAGCCTTTTCATGCTTTCATGGGCTATCCCCGGGGGGGGGGGGGGATTTTGCGGAGGGGGGGGGGGGTCACTCACCACCATGGTGTGCTATTCAAAGCGTGTCCCAAAAAGCGGTGCGAAAAGTGGTCTGTTTTTCAGCCTTTTGGCGGCGTCGACGCTTCCTTAAATAGGGGTGTTTTAAATTTTCAACGCTCATTTTCATAAAAATGGGGTTGTTTTCAGCGAAATTGCTGTTTGAGGTAAATTATCACGGTGTTTACGCCATTTAGGGTATGTTTTTCCCAGTTCAGAACGTCGAAAGGGGTGCAAATTTTGACTACATGCAATGAGACGTTTAGGGTCCATTTTCAGGATGCGGGGCACGACGGGTAGCACTTTGTTTCTTTGAGTGTCCCCCGGGGCGGGCTATCATGTCCTGCGTGTCTTATATCTTCTCAAGCTATGTTTGATTACAGTTTGCACCCGATGAATAATATCAACCTTTGGCTAAATGAATTTTACCATTGTCTAATGCCCATATTCGTCTAATAATGTCAACGTGGTCTAACACCACATGGGCCAAATTCATGTAACAAATTAATATTAGTCGATGCAATTAGACAATTTGGCTTATCCGAATGGCAGTTGACAAATGAGAATTAGATTAGACATACACAAGTCATGAATACACGTAACATATAGACAAGAAATTGTTAGTAGACCAAATGGGTCACAACCAAATTAGGATAAAATCCTACGAATGTACCAACACAGGGGCCGCGGAGCGTTTTTTAAAGTGAGGGGCTGCATGAGCCGAAAGTGGGAGGGGGGGGGGGGGTGAACAGGCTAAACCTAATCACAAATCTATGTCATTTTTTTCGTTTTTGTACACGTTTGTTGATAAAAAAAAGAAGTGGGAGGATGATAGCCCCCCCCCCACCCGCCCCCCCTTAGCACAACCGGCTCCGCCCATGTGGGGATTGGGAATGCAGATGTTATTATTCGTCATTGAGTGCAGCGGGGAATCGGGGGATTTCCCCTGCTCTGTTTATTTTTTTTTTTTTTTTGCCTCTTCAACAATAGAGGGCGAGAAGTCATCAGCTGATCAGCTGAGCTGCATCGATGAGATGAGCGCCGAGCTGCTAGCTAGCGGCTGCATATAGTACATGTCATGGGTGATGTATACGTACGGTATATGTCTCAAAGTTTATGGAACAGATCATTCGGCACAGTCACACTCACTTGATAATCATTTGTTCATCAGGCGTAGACGCATAAACAACATCCACATTGAGTTTCTTCTTCGAGTATCAACACGGTCAATGTAAACTTTTGAATGAAACGGTGGCAAAAGTGGTAAGTAGCCTAAAGTAAAGACCATTCATACAGACAAAATTGCGCGAATGAAACTGCGAACTGTTTCCGTCGACGGCTCACAGTGCTATCTTACCCCCTAACTCTTCCGGTCTGCATCCGCCCATTATTAGGGGTAGCTCGGGAGTGTAAAGGGGCTGTCCCACTGGAGGCGATCGCCGGTTGCTGCGACAACTGGCGATCTTGCTGTTGTGAGTGTGGTAGCAAGTTGTTGTTGTTGCCTAGATTAGATAGAGTCGTATGTAGGTTTATAATCGCCTTTTTAAAGATTAACTCCTTATAATTATGAAATTATCAGGTTGTCGCCACGGTGTGCTACATCGAATCCTATTTTTCATTGGCAAAAGAGAAATAAACTACGTTTTTTTACTGCATTTTCCAGTTGAAGAGGTATTAAAGACGAACTTTGGACTCAAGCTGCAAAAATACAGCTTTCATGGAAGGACCTGACTCTTACTCAACCGGTGAAGGCTATTGAGCACATGGAATCCAGAGCTGATAGCTGGTGTAGGATAAAGGTTCAAACCAAAGAATCAAGGACCTTGACCATCAAAGGGAAAGGAAGGGTAGATGACAAGACATGTTACAGTGGTAAGCGGATAAGGTCATTCACAACAAATCAGAGCCCCTGTCCAGAGCTTGTGGGTACTAGGTCAATAGGAGCTGTCAGAACCCAGATTAATCTAGCAGGAGGCTGATTGAAGCATGGACTGAAATGTATGGACAGACTGTGCCCCTCACCAAGTAATTGAAGTTGTGGTGCTGAGTTTGGGTTACTTCCACAGATGATTGCCACTGATGCTGTTACGAAATAGCAATGACGCCATATACTAATTAGGATAGAACAAAAGAATATCATGCTAAACACCACGTAGTAAATTTTCATGCACCAAACATTAATGACTTCACATCAAACTTTATTCTAACCATCCCCTGAAATCGCTGTTCCAGATGTGAGAGGAGTTAAGAGCGTGAGAAAAGCTAACATGTTTGGATAAGGCAGTTTGCCTTGTGCAGGGCAAGGAGCTTGGTGTCGATTGTAATGCCTTGAACCCACAGTCCTTGTCCTGGAAAAGACATATAAGAAGATGGAAACAGGTAAACACACCCAAGTCTTCTTGCTACCCAGCATCTGATGTTTGTCCTACCCCACACAAACTGAGGATTAGTTGACTCAAGCATATTCTATCAAATTCGCCAATGTCTATCTTGAAAGAAAGCTCATATACTTTGAAGCACAATTAGATCACTATGAGTGCTTAGCATGGCGCTAGAGAATGCTGTGAAAGGGCAGACCAAACAATCATACAATCCCGCTGTGATGATCTCATTCGTAAAGACAGGAATGTACACTGTCCAGAGTCAAACAAGAAAGGTATACCAAAGGCTAAACAAAGCTGACTCCTTCGTCTAAGCAAGAAACTGGCAGTTGTTCACATGGAACAGCAGATGACATTCCCACAGTGAAAAAAAATTATAAATGTTGACCAGCATATGGTATTCTGCATGATCAAGGGAGTCTAAAGTGGGCATATGCTCCTGTGATTGACTCTCCTTGGGTGGAGATGGCCATAAAGTACAAGACAATCAAAGTAGTGATGGACTAACATGTAATGAACAGAGTGCAAGGAGAGGGATGGAAGGTAGAATTCTACCCAGTGAGGGCTGCAGAGAGAAATTGAGCTCGCACATCTTCCTCTTAAGGATGGGAATAACGCAATATACCGTACATCTTCCTCTCCGAGGATTGGATACAATTTAGAGGGTCAAAAGCTGGCTAGGACTTCATCGATGCGCTAAACCTGTACAATGTGTTTGAATGTCATCATTCAAACATTGAATTCATTTTTTCATTCCTTTTTTCCAATTGATCTTTAATGGTGCAATTTTTGATAGATTTTCGTTCTAAGTCACGTGCCAAAAACAAAAAATAAAAAATAAATTTGCATAAACATATAACAATGAGCGTCCGAGATTAAATGACATTTCTGTTTTAAACAAGATTTCAAAATGGTTGGGAGGATATTTGATTATACTGAATATCCCTGATATTGAAATGATTGAAGAACTGAATTTCATCAAAGTTACTCCATTTATACTAGCATGTAAGGTCTCAAACATGCATTAATGTTGCATAATAAATTGATTTTTGAATCTCAAATTCATTATTTTCTTAAATTCTTATGCTCAGTCTAACACAAGTTACATATATCAAGTGACTACCAAAATAATACAGTGGTCCATAACGAAGTTAAAAAGTAAGATACAACTAAGGAAGGAGTGTAGGTATATATGCCGAAGGTAAAAAAAATGGTCAGTTTGGGGCAATGTTTGTTTATGCAAATAGATGTTGAAAACTTTAAAAGTCACTTGGGAGCTCATGGCCGTCTTATCAGACTAAGCAATTTAAATTATGTGAATAAGAAAACCGGTTCCACTTAAATAAAGTTAACAGAACTCTTAGTTATTTGATCAAGTAATAATCATGTAATGGTCGCAAACATGCATAAATTGCATAATTAATGAATTTAGAAGAACATTTATCAAATTGAGAATTTTTTTTTTCTAAAATACAATACTCAGTGCTATCAGTTACATAGTAATCAATGTGGTGGCAAAAATAATTAGACCTGCAAATTATCAGGTAAATGTTTATACAACCAGGGAGGAGTGAGAACATACATGTAAGTTCGAAAATGGTCCAAATTAGGTGGCTATTTGTTTATGCAAATTAGGGTGGTGAGAACGTGAGATCGGCTTGGGAACCGGTCTTCATCAAGACTCAGCACATTTGAATTATGTGAAACAGACAGTTCCCACGAACTTTTTATTTATTATTTTACGTTAAAGAAAGGGGTTTTTGAAAGAAAGTCCCTTCCCCCTGGAAAAGCTAAGATTTTATCAAGTTATAGCCCCATTGTCAGCAATTAAGGCTCAAAATATGCATAAATTTGCATAATTAATGAATTCATAAACATAAAATTGATTATTTATTAAAAGTTAAATAACATCAAATGTGACTCGCAAAATAACTCCTGGCCGTTACGAGGGTAAAAGTTGGACACAACCAGAGGAAATAAGAGACATTAAGCTTAAAAAAATGTTCAAATTGGCGGCCATTTTGTTTATGCAAATTAGGTGGTGAAAACGTGAGAAATCGGCTTGGGAACCGGTTCTTATCAGATTCAGCACACTTCAATTATGTGAAATAGACTGGTGTCCCCAACTTTTACTAAAAATGCTTCTAAAGTCATATTTTTGCCTAAATGGGTCTAGTCTATTTGACCAGGCAAACCTGGTCAAGTAAACACCTCCTAATTCTATTGATATTTCTTAAATTAAAATGTAACCGTACTACAATATGAGACCATCATGTATAGACATCGCATGCGGCTAATCAAATAGCAAGTTTCTTTTTTGTCAATGGCTAATATGTGTATCACCAACCATCTAGATGAACATTAGGAATAGACACACATTTGTAGCAGAAGCATCTAACGAAGGATTCAGTCCTAAATAATTAGCTTTAAACTTGTTGACTACCTCCATTGTCTATATCTGTAATAAGCAATTCTGAGTTTTGTTAGTGGCATATTGGAGAAAGCAACCAGGATTTTGGGATTGAAAGATACATAAACTGTAATGTCATCGGCATAGAGATGATAATCATTGAGCTGTGTGGGATGATATCCCCAACAGGAAAGGTGTATAAATAGAGTATCTTATTGGTCCTACTATTGATATCCCTGAGGGAGCCCAAATTCCAGTGCTCTAAGGATTATGACAAATGCCGTCAATATCAACCTGAGATGTCCATCCAGAGAAGGATGCGACTGAAAGACGCATAAAGACCAAAACTGTTGACGCTGACCACCTATTTTTGTTGAGAGACGGAAAGAAAATATTTGATGGCTAATTGACATCAAATGCAGCTGATAAAAACAACAGTGCCATAAGACTACTGATTTGAATCAAGTGCAAACATTACTGGTAATTTTTTTACTTTGATTAGAGACTGACACTGTACTGAAGTGACTTGAACCCTGTAAGCGACGAATAGGAATCAAAAAGATCATTAGTTTCAATGTGAAATGACCTAATTTGCGTACTCAGCCGCTTTTCTCATATTGAGTTTGCTAGAATGTTAAGTTTGACAGACGAGTCTATAATGTTATGAGATCATTTTGGGTCTAAAACTGGGTGTTCTCAGGAGTTGGTTTAATTTTGCTGAATTGCTTCGCACTGGGGAAAATTCTGTAGAGAGAGATTGATGTTACAACATCTGTTAACAATGGAACCAATAGGATCAATGTTCTCCTTGTTCAGGAGCCATGTTGGGAACTTGGATCAGTCGACAGATTTGAAGCAGAAATGACATGATCATTCTGGATAATCCACGCTGTGTGAGATCTACGAAATCTCAAAAAGAGATGTTTTGATTATCGTTATCATGAAAACTGAATATTCACGAGGTGCTGTTCAGAAGTGTCGATTCTCATTTCATTTTTTCCTTATTTTACCAACAAGCATCGAAAGAGAACTGACTTTGCCAATCTAGATGCAGCATCATTATAAGGGAAGTATGGGTTTGACTTCTTATCAATAAGTGAATGCGACAATCTGAATATACCCTCTTTCACAGCAGAAGTGAACTATAGCCTAATCTTTCAAGAAATCTTCTTTCGAAGTATCAATAAGTTGGCATACCATTTCTTGCAAGCTTCTTTAATATAAAGTTACGTCCGAGCTGTTTCTCGGTCTTACGCCACACATTTGCGACGCTCTGTTTTACGGCGACATCGAGCTCAGAGCAGAATTCATTAAGCGGATCCAGGTCTAACGCAACTATCAAACGGCGAGATCTGGTGTTCAGATGGGGCGGATGTTTATCAGATAATTATTTAGGTGATCGAAACTACCAATTCGAATAAAGATACACTCATCTCAGAATTGAAGGTTGAGAGACACTAATATCATCACAAGAAGCATGCAGTGAATTGATTTTATCGAATTTACGATAGTTATATAAGGAAGAAGGTAAGTGGAGACAGGCTCTGATTTACCTATAACCAGTGAGAATACACATAATCATGAAATGATAACAGAGACACAGCTCTATCAAACCGTATGACGCTTTATAATTAAGTTACTGAAGTCATCCTGGTAAAAACCAACATCTGAAGTGTGAGCCATGTTATGTGTTGGATCTGGACGTGCTGGACTAACTCCAGACGGATGCAATAGTATTTCCTCATAATGAAAGCCATCTATCTTAGTCTTATCTTCCCAATGGAACTTAAAGTCTCCATATAATAACAACCTTTTTCCTTAACAAGTGATATTCGCATCATATTCATTGCGATTCTTTAGGAAATCAAGCAATTGTGTATCTATTTGGCCTGAAGAATGGTGGTGGGTCGATTAACACAATGAAGAAAATGTACAAGAAACAATGATAAGTCGAGTAATCTGTACAATCTACTCAAAAGTGAGGTTAACTCAAAACGAGCAGCTTTTGATCATTAACTTTTAAGTGTAGAACTTGTGCAATATGCCAAAACCCCACCCCAAGGTTCGTGTGGTAGAATTGGTGAATTTATAAAATGATACCCCCAGATAGGAGTGCAACTCCCCAGATAACGCACATCATCCTTGGTGTTCACCAGGTTTTCAGTAATAAACATGATATTCGATATCGTATTCATTGACATACTCATTGACATAAATTGTAGTTTTTGTTCTAAGAAGCGCATTCCAAGAGACAAACATTACGAATAATTGATTTTACAAAAGAATTATTACATAATGAAACTGGTCGTAGGTTGGTGGCGTTCCTCGCCTCTCTGCTTCTGGACATGGTTGATGCACCTATTTGTGGATTCTTATTATGATCCCCTCTTTTTCTCGAAGAATAGGTCAGGATAAACCAGGTTCGTTGATTCCTATTCCATACATTCCCAGGTTCAGATGTATCTGCTCTTGCGCAGGCAGGTTTGCACTGTAATAGATCCTGGTCATAAACGATACGGGGAGAGTGGGGTTAGTTGGAAACAACGTGTGACGTCACTCAGATTAGTTGAAGGGTTAGTTGAAACCATTGTAATTTTTTCTTTAACACCTGTAGACGTCGCTACAAATATATTATATGGCAAATTCTAACCCTCCTCAGAGTTTGTTGCTATTAGCAACTGCCATCACACCACATTTTAGACAGCACCGTGCTTCAAGCCTCGTAGATAGTTAGAAAGCAATGTTTGTTTTTTCACCACTTCTGAAGTAAATTTGTCACTTTGTACTCTAAGATTTATATTATACTTCGGAATAAGAAGATTCATAAAGTCAAGTTGGTCAGTTTTTTATAATTATAAAAAACAGTTATACCAAAGCTACAAAACAAGTTTAAATCATATGGCATTGGGTTGTCCCTCTTATGCTTTGTGCTGTAAGCGATTATACTACAAATGTCAATTGGCCTTTGGGGTTAGTTGGAACATTTTGAAACGGGTTAGTTGGAACATGTACTAAAATAAGGTAAATAGGTTTTCAGCTGACAAAAAAATAAAATTCATAATAATTCAGTAGACGTGTTCCGAATATCTATACATGTAATTAGTTGCAAATTCGGACAATTTTTATGCAGAATGCTAACCTTTCACAGACGACTTAAGATCTCTGTATGTGAGTGGATGCTATCGAAAGGTGTAATCAACTGAAAATAAAGAAAAATGAAACACCAATCTTCACAGTATTTTAATTGGAATCAATAGAGCAAGTTAGCCTGTAACCCATCGCGATAATGTTGTTAAGATAGTTTTTAAAATATAATATTTAAGATCCGATGACAATGTTCAACTCACAGCCCATACCATAATTCCAACATAAGCACCGCTGTGTAAATGGGTTAGTATGGGGTTAGTTGAGACACTTTGACAGATCTTGTTGAGATGGATTTTTTCCGGAACCATCAAATAAGTTTTAAGAATTTTAATGTGGTATAATTTGTAGCATACAGATATAGAACTCAAGCTGATCATTATTGTTTCTTGAAATAAATCGCCTTTTGTTTTCGCTAGCCATTTTCCCGTGAAAATGTTCCATATAAACCCCGCTCTCGGGCAACCCTACGTTCCTCCAGTTTCTATTCGTAAGGATGTAACAATGATTCCGACTTACATGGTCTCTCTGTAGATCTCAGTAGCGGACGCAGACCGGAGCACACCATGAAGTTACCGGGCCCATGCGTAAACATAATAAGAGGCCCGCTTTTGTCCCAGACCACATTGGGACCCCCCGAAACGCATTCCAATTCGATTTCTTGATCGCGCCTGCAATTGGTTGGAACCTGGGTTCGGATCTATGTCCCAGACTTTAACAACTGGAACTGGAAAGTGCTGTTGGAGTTCTTGTGTATAGCTGCTAACGTTGTGCTTTCAAATAACTTTGCAATGAATCCCATGATAGTGAAGTATTTGTTATCCATGTTCGTGTAGATGATGTGCATGCACAGTTTGTAGTTGAAAGTTGACTTGCAGAAGAATTTGAATGATGAGCCATGCCCTGAATAGATACATTGTCAGCATGTCTCCATGTGTAGTAGCAATACTGGGTAGCTTTCTCAAAGTTGAGTGAAGCATGAATGTTGTACATAGGCACACCTGTAAGTATAAGCCTGAGGTAAAATGGCTTACATAATTTAGTATGGCTCAAATAAAAATATATACACATTCAAATTTCTTCACCAATACCTGGAAAAATATACATGAAAAGTTGGTAAAACAGCTGCTATACATAAAAACAAATCTAGAATGATATAATTTCAAGAACCAGTACAGAAGCAGCAATAAATAAATTATTGATACAAATAATAGGAGCAAATATAATGTCCAGCACGCAGTGGGCGACAGTACAAATCACATGATTGAAAAGATTTTCAATGCCTAATTTATCTTTCCGCAACGACTGTACTGTTTTTTTTTAAGTCTGAAATGTTTGCCATCATGTTTCGGGGTTGAATTGGCCATTGGGTCTACAACTTGTGCAATACACTCTGGTTTCACCCCCCAAAACAGCATGGGGGGCCATAGATTGTCTAATATGTTTCTGTCCAAACATACTCGTTTTGGGGAATTACCCCTTAAATGCCATCAGCATGGTCAGCTTTGTCTGATTTTCAGTGTAGGCTACAGACTCCCATTTTGTCTAATATCAAACTGTCACTTTGGTCTAATACCATCACAATCTAGAAGAATCTGGAATAACCAGAATGTTTTGGTTACTTTGAACTTGGGTATGTTCAGCTTTGGAATTCGTCTCCGAATCTGTTACAAAGCTATAAAGAATGTTTACAATTTTAATAGTGCACTTCATACCTTGAAACAAGAATCCTAACTAAAGAAGCAACCATTAGTACAAAATTACGATAACAGTTGAGTCATAAGTAGTCGTGTTTTGGTCAGTATAATTTTATGTTAACAGTATAATTTCCTGTATAGATATTTTCTTAATTAATAGCATTTTAACTATTAACTGCTAAAAGATTAGCATTTATTGTTTGTCGATTATTTCACCATTTTGTATTGTTTCTTGTTGTTATGCAGGCATTTCCGGTAATTATTTATAGAGCCTGTTCTCATTTTGTTCAAAAAAATAGGACCCCATTGGAAACAAGCCTTTTCATGCTTTCATGGGCTATCCCCGGGGGGGGGGGGGGATTTTGCGGAGGGGGGGGGGGGTCACTCACCACCATGGTGTGCTATTCAAAGCGTGTCCCAAAAAGCGGTGCGAAAAGTGGTCTGTTTTTCAGCCTTTTGGCGGCGTCGACGCTTCCTTAAATAGGGGTGTTTTAAATTTTCAACGCTCATTTTCATAAAAATGGGGTTGTTTTCAGCGAAATTGCTGTTTGAGGTAAATTATCACGGTGTTTACGCCATTTAGGGTATGTTTTTCCCAGTTCAGAACGTCGAAAGGGGTGCAAATTTTGACTACATGCAATGAGACGTTTAGGGTCCATTTTCAGGATGCGGGGCACGACGGGTAGCACTTTGTTTCTTTGAGTGTCCCCCGGGGCGGGCTATCATGTCCTGCGTGTCTTATATCTTCTCAAGCTATGTTTGATTACAGTTTGCACCCGATGAATAATATCAACCTTTGGCTAAATGAATTTTACCATTGTCTAATGCCCATATTCGTCTAATAATGTCAACGTGGTCTAACACCACATGGGCCAAATTCATGTAACAAATTAATATTAGTCGATGCAATTAGACAATTTGGCTTATCCGAATGGCAGTTGACAAATGAGAATTAGATTAGACATACACAAGTCATGAATACACGTAACATATAGACAAGAAATTGTTAGTAGACCAAATGGGTCACAACCAAATTAGGATAAAATCCTACGAATGTACCAACACAGGGGCCGCGGAGCGTTTTTTAAAGTGAGGGGCTGCATGAGCCGAAAGTGGGAGGGGGGGGGGGGGTGAACAGGCTAAACCTAATCACAAATCTATGTCATTTTTTTCGTTTTTGTACACGTTTGTTGATAAAAAAAAGAAGTGGGAGGATGATAGCCCCCCCCCCACCCGCCCCCCCTTAGCACAACCGGCTCCGCCCATGTGGGGATTGGGAATGCAGATGTTATTATTCGTCATTGAGTGCAGCGGGGAATCGGGGGATTTCCCCTGCTCTGTTTATTTTTTTTTTTTTTTTGCCTCTTCAACAATAGAGGGCGATGAAGTCATCAGCTGATCGCTGAGCTGCATCGAATTTGAGATGAGCGCCGAGCTGCTAGCGTTAGCGGCTGCATATGTACATGTATCAGGGTGATGTAATACGTCGGGTAAAGTGTCTCAAAGTTATGGAACAGATGCTAGTAATCATCGGACACAGTCACACTCACTTGATAAATTCATATTGTTCAATCAGGCGTAAGACGCAATAACTACCATCCACATATGAGTTTCTTCTTCGAGTATCAACACGGTCAATGAAACTTTTAATGAAACGGCTGGCAAAGAGTGGTAAGTGCCTAAAGTAAGAACCATCTCATACAGACCCCACAAAAAATTGCGCGAATGAAAACTCGGCGGACTGTTTCGTCGACGGCTCACAGTGGCTATCTTACCCCCTAACTCATTCACGGGCTGACATCCCCATTATTAGGGTAGCTCGGGAGATGTAAGGGGCTGTCCCACTGGAGGGCGATCGCACGGTTGCTAGCGACAACCCTGGCGATCTTGCTGTTAGTGAGTGTGGTAGGCAAGTTGTTGTTGTTGCCTAGATAAGATAAGAGTCGTAGTAGGTTTTAATTTCAGCCTTTTTAAAAAGATAACTCCTTTATAATTTATGAAACTTAAATCAGGTTGTCGCACACAACTATCGCCGCCTGTGGGACATGGCCTCTTAAGCAATTCGGGGATTAATGCTGCACGACACAATCTTGTATTTTTTGCTATTTTCGAGTGAAGTAGATGCACTCGTGATGAATGAATATATCTGATTATCTCATATTAAATCAGAGCGGATCTAAGAGGGGGAGGGGGGGGGTTGGGGGGTTGAGACAACTCCACATGCATAACCCCATAAAAATCCGGGGACCATTTTTTTTTTTTTTTTTAATCTTATCTTTTTTTTTTAACTTGTAATTTTATTTTATTTTATTTATTGTATTATTTTATATCATTATCCATCACATTATTATATTATTAATTTTTTTTGGGGGGGAAGGAGAGGAGGGTGGGCGCACACAAATAGAAAGTACTAGACAGTGCCTGTTTTATTAATTACCATATATCTTTTAAACCCAATATTTCCGGCTCGCGCTTCGCGCATCGGATAAGGGATACTCAAATTATAGAATGCACAAATAACTCAAATTTTGAGCTTCAAAATTTCGGGACTCGCCTTAGTCGCGCTCAGCAGATACTTAATAGGGTCTAACAATAAACAATTATCTAAAAAAAAATTTTAATAACTAAGAAAGTGCCCCTTTATTTATTCCATATGAATCTATTTAAAACCCATTATTTTCGGCTCGCGCTTCGCGCTCGCTGATAACTATAAAGTATAATGCCACAAATAACTTCAATTTTGAGTTTCAAAATTTTCAGCTAAAGCGCTTCGCGCTCTGCAGATACATTAATAGGGTCTACATACACCTTAATCTTTTTAACAATTAATTAATACAAAAAAGTGCCCCTTATTTATTTCACACTATATCTTTTATAACCCAAAATGTTTCCGGCTCGCGCATTCTGCAGCTCGCTGCCTATCATTAATGCACGAAAATGACTCCAACTCTAAAATTGTTAAATAATTCTCGTTTATCAGTATGAAGTTATATGGCCTATAAATCGGGGATTGTCTAAAACTCGCGCCTCCGCTAAAAAATTAATTAATACTAAGAAAAGTGCCGCCTTTATTTATTCATATAATCTTTTTAAAACCAATATTTTTCGGCTCGGCGCTTCGCGCCTTTTCTAGCTGATACTTAATCATAATGCAACAAATAACTTCAATTTTGAGTTCAAATTTTCAGCTTGCGTTGCTGGCGCGCTCGCGATACTTAATTAGGGTTCAATACACAATTATCTTTTAAAAATTAATTAATACTAAAAAAGTGGCCCCTATTATTTATTCCATAATATATCTTTTATAACCAAAATTTTCGGCTCGCGCTTTCGCAGCCCTCCGCTGCCGTATCATATGATGCACAATAATCCAACTCTAAATAATATTGTTTAAATAATTCCTCGTTTTAGGTCGAGTAGTACGGCCTATAAT